>JACDRP010000600.1:0-32450 GCA_013841185.1 Hycleus phaleratus | reverse complement strand
TTTGCGGTTATACTTTTGACATAAACAAACGAATAATCATTTGGTTCTCAAATGCTACCAATATAAAGATATAAATCTTACTATACATTTCTATATAAAAATTACTAGTTTTTCAACTGTAAGGTTGGCAATTAATTCAAAAACTTTAAACTACATAACTGGAATTACTAGATAATGATAATGATGATAATGACGTTATAAACTACCACTATTTTGTTGAAAAATTTATAGCCATTCGCTACCAGAAAGTCCACCGGATAGTAGTTCAGAACACCCCTACAGTCCACAAGATGGTTGTGATCCACCATCAGCGCCACCGACAACAACAACAACCCCAACAACAAACGATACGAACAACATTTATACAACTCTAGGACCGACAATTTATAAAACAACAAACCTTATCAGTCCGATATTGAGTGATAATTTGATATTGGGCTCGCATATTGTTGTTAATGATGCTAATACAACGGACCAATTCAACGATCAACAACAACAGCAACAACAAAATGAGAATTTATTACAAGAACGTCTGTTGTTGACGAATAATTTCTATAAAAACGACGATCTAGTCCACCATCACCACCAACAACACCATTTGAATTACCACCATGGGCTAGATGTCGCTCCGAATGTACCACAAAATCCAGCATTGCCACGTACTAATCCTACAACTACAGGTAACGATCTCGATAACCTACCGGTAGTCTACACGAATTTACAGAACGTCCCGAAGAAGAGGAAACTATCCCAAGATAGTCCATTGGTTAAAAGTGAACCAGGTTGTTGTTTTTTGGAAATTTCCTTAAATCTACTGATAATAATAATTTTGTATTGTAGAGCATTGTACAACAAGCCAATTAAGTCCAACTGGTCCTCTATCAACATCAATTGATGACGAGTACACGACTCAATCATCGGACGCTTGTTTATCAGAGACGCAATATCAGTGTATTCGTTTCAGTCCGTTTCAACAGACACAGTGGCATTCGTTGTGTGATCAAAATTTAACAGAACTGTAATTTTTGAGGTTATTTTCTTAAATTTTGTGTTAATTCGTGTTGTTTGTAGTCCAATCCCGCATTATCGTGTCGATGCTGATAAGGGTTTCAATTTTTCCAATGCTGATGATGCTTTTGTTTGTCAGAAAAAGAATCATTTTCAAATCACTTGTCATGTACAATTATTGGGTGATGCCCAATTTGTTAAAACACAAGATGGCTTACAAAAGATTTCCAGTTTTCATTTACATTTCTATGGTGTTAAACATGATTGTCCAACGCAGACTATACGTGTTGAACAAAGTCAAAGTGATCGTAGTAAGAAACCGTTCCATCCTGTGTTGTAAGTACGCCACTGGTTCTTATTTGAATTGCGCGCGTGTTACCAATGAATTGTAGTAGTCGGTGCGCGGTACAGACAGGTTTGAATTTGGCGGATCGGTTCCACCAATCAGTGCGTTGAAATTTCTGTCCCGTGCAGTATTGAAACCAATCACCGTGCTCGATACACATTATTAGTGAATTTGAATTATTACAACCAATCGGATCAATTATCTTCAAAATAATTGTTACGTATTGATAAAAATGGATATAGTTTTAAATTTCGCGCTCTATTGCAACAGATCACTATAGAGAATTGAAATATTGCGCCAAATTTCCACTAAATTCTTCAACATTGCCTTCAATTTAAATTAAAATAATCTAAATATTAACACTAATTCCAAGACCATATTGTTCAAATTTGGCGTCCAAAATTTAATCGATTACAGTAGTTGAAATTAAGCCAGATTAGCAAGTTTGAATTTCGCGCCTTATTGCAACCAATTGAAATGATGAATTCAAATTCCAACCAATGGTACCACTCGGTTTGTATTTACATGATTTAAATTTAATCTGGATTCAAATTTTGCGCTGTATTTCTAAATTTTTGAACATTGCAGACTATCGATTCAAATTAAAATATTGGTAATTACGTAGGGACTATCAAGTTTAAATTTGGCGCGCAGATCCAACCAATTACAGTAGTTGAAATTTAATTGAGTTGACAACGTTGAATTTCGCGCCTTTGTGCAACCAATTGAAATAATGGATTCAAATATTGCGCCAAAAATCAACCAATCAGTTTGCAATTATTCAACATTGCATGCTATTGATTCAAATTATAATATTGACACTGTTGTGTTTAAATGTAGCGCACAAATCCAACCAATTACAATAGTTGAAATCGTTTTGGATTCGCTAGTTCAAGTTTTGCGCCTTATTTCGACCAATCGGTAACGGGGTGTTCAATCGTTTCTCAGGCTTCATTCCAACTATCGCTATTGTAATTTTTCGTTGTTTTTCTATTACAGAATTGAATTGGTCAACTCTCAAGTGACGAAGGTAACTGTCGGTCGGTTACATTTCAGCGAAACAACATCGAATAATATGCGAAAAAAGGGCAAACCCAACCCCGAACAAAGATATTTCCAAGTATGTTTCTATAGATTTTTGGAAATTCAACTAGTAATTTTTGATTTCTAGTTAGTGGTAGGCCTGCATGCGCACACAATCAACGGAAATTTCCCCGTTATCAGTCATGCCAGCCAGAAAATCATCGTACGAGTAAGTTACAGCTCAATTAACTCCATTATCGTTGGTGATTTTTGCTATTTTAAGGCATCAAATCCGGGCCAATTCGAGAGTGACGTTGAATTGTGTTGGCAAAAGGGCCAAATCCAAGATAGTGTCTATCATAGCGGTAAAGTTGGTATTAATACCGACCGTCCAGATGAATCTTTGGTCGTTCATGGTAATATAAAAATCACCGGACATATTATCCAACCGAGCGATATCCGTGCGAAAAAGAACATTGTCGAATGCGATCCACGTCAACAATTGCGCAACGTCCAGAAATTACGGGTTGTAAAGTAATTCTACTTTTTTAACACTTTAAATTTGGTGGTTATCTCAAATTTTTGTGGTATTCTAGATACGATTATGAGCCAACTATTGCATCACAATTGAACCAAAATCCCCAATACTCAGCTACTGGAGTTATAGCACAAGAAGTTGCGCAAATTCTACCCGAGGCTGTCCAACCGGCCGGCGATTTACTGTTAGATAATGGTGAATCCATCGATAATTTCTTGGTGGTGAATAAAGAACGGATCTTTATGGAGAATATCGGTGCTGTTAAGGAATTGTGTCGGGTTACTGATAATTTAGAGACACGTATCGATCAATTGGAGCGGATTAATCGACGTTTGAATAAATTGAAACGCGGCGATAGCCTCAAATCTAACAGTACAGGTATCAATTTTGGTTAATTTTGATTAATTTCGAGATTTTTTACGTTTTTTTTTTGCAGTCAATAGTTTGAAGAATTCGTATACGAAATGCTCGAAACATCACAAGTGCAAAGAAGATGACGAATTGTGCTCGAATAAATTCATACAAATTGTTATTGTTGTGTTGGTATTAATTATGGCGTTCTGGTGAGTATTTTGAGGATTGCTAATTTTCAAGACAGTATTTCTCATTTGTTTTTTAACCGATTCAAATGATTCAAACGCTATTGGAAAAAGCATTTCAAGCTGCAGGCACTGACGTTTTCCGTTTTGGAAAATTCCAATTCGTTGGCGATTTATAGAGGAAAATTTAGGCGCATGTTTTTTGTCTTAATTTCTTCAAATTTTTCCAATTTCGCTTATAATTTGGACAATTTTGTTTATTTTCTAATGAAATTCGAGATTTTGAAAGTGAATTTAACGTATTTTCCGAATTTGCAAGGAATTTTTCAACCGACCGGTTAGTTTTCCGGAAAATTGCAAAAAACTTTGAAAATTTCCCTCCAGTTTGTTGTCTACAGTTTGATGGATAAACAATTGTGTAATTGCCCATTTAAAAGCTCATCTATGAAGGGAGAGTATGCCAATCTCGGAAAATCCAATTTTGGAAAATTGGAAAAATTACGCGAGAATTTTCCGAAATTACTGTCTAAATTAAGATGTGATTTTCCCCTATTAAACACAACTATTTTGCAAAGAAATTCATAGTAATTCATAGAGAATTCTATTAGTTTTGTAAAAATCATTGTCATATGAAAATTTTTGGAAAAACTCAGAAAATTCGCATGAAAATAAGATGCATTTATCGGAAAATAGTTAGAATAGTGTGCTTGCTTGATAGTCATGTGGAGAAATGCGTTCTCTATGTCGCATAGTATAAATTTGAGTACCCAAAGCTGCCAAACTTCTATTGAAATCAATAACCCACCTTTTGGTGGGTTGCTCCAGATTTTTCAAATTTGCATTAAAATGTATTGCTACATATTTACCAGGTATACCGGTATGAACTCAGCGTTAAGATACAAATGTTTCGATTGGGAACATTTGTTGTGAACGAACCTCAATTTTCTTTTGTTAGGTTAGTGTGACATCTGTCAAACATATTTAATATACGTCAAGTCATTGAACAAACAACTTCATATTTCTTCATCGTGTTAAAAATGTCGAATTTTGTACCACAGGATGATGATTTGTGGAAAACATTAATTTTTTGTTTTCATTTGAAGAAAAGTGCTGCAGAGTCGCATCGAATGCTTGTCAAGGCATATGGTGATCATGCTCTATCAGAAGCAACATGCAAAAGATGGTTACAACGATTCTGAAATAATGATTTTGATGTGAGAAATGAAGAACGTGGAAGATCACCAAAATAATTTGAAGACGCCGAATTGCAAGCAATATTGGATGAAGATGATACTTTGAGTCAAAAGCAAATGGCAGCAATGTTAAATGTTGCACAACAAACAATTTCTGACCGTTTAAAGACTATGGGAAAGATCCAAAAGTGTGGAAAATGGGTGCAACATGAATTGAACGAAAGACAGATGGAAAACCGAAAAAACACTTGTGAAATTTTGCTTCAAAAGCATGAAAGAAAATCAGTTTTGCATCGAATTGTTACAGGCGACGAAAAATGGATTTATATTCAGAATCCTAAACGGAAAAACGGTTAATCCGGGACAACCATCAACATCGACTGCAAGACCTGATCGATCAATGATCAATGTGAACCATGCATTGATCGAAAAACGACTTGAATGGGTCAGAAGACACGGCAAAGTAATTTTGTTGCACGACAATGCACCTGCACACAAAGCAAAATTGGTTCAGGATGCAATCAAAGCACTTGACTGGCAGCTGTTACCCCACCCGCTTATTCACCAGACTTGGCCCCTTCGGACTATCATTTGTTTTCATCGATGGGTCACGCATTAGCTGAGCAGCATTTCGATACTTACGAAGAAGTGGCAAATTGGGTATCTGATTGGTTTGTTTCAAAAGACGAACATTTTTATTGGCATAGTATCCACAAATTGCCTGAAAGATGGTCAAAATGTGTACAAAGCAATGGCCAATACTTCGAATAAACATTTTTTAATTTCCTATTCAAAATTAATGCTTTATATACATGTTACATATACACAAAAAGATCGCTCACTTCATACCGGTATATCTGTTAAGATTCAAATTTGATCTCATTGCCAAGTCAATGCGCAGTGGAACAAATTTAAGAGAGAGTATAGTGCTGTTCATGAAGAATCTAAGCTCAAATGAGCTTCAATTTCGTCTGATATTAACAGTTTTTTAAATTATTTTAAGCTTATAATTTCTTTTTGGCAGTAGCCCTTTTTCTGATAAGTAGTTTGAAAATAAGTAAAAAAAAAAGGAGAAAAGGGGAAAATGGACAAAGATTGAATATTTTGAAAACTCTAAAAACATAAATTAAAAGCTTCTGTCAAAATTAAATTAAACTTTTAGGTTCTGTTAATGCGACATCATTTTCTGATGATGCAAAGATTTTTGCACTCAACAACACCTGTCGATACATGGTTAAAATTCGATGTTAGAATGGAAAATTTAATGTAATTCCATTGTGCCAACCCTTACCCTGCTCAAATATTTGACATAGCCTGCAACAACCTATCTTAACCTTCTAGTAACTCAAGTTTGGCAATCCACATAATGGGAGCATACTCAAGGGAAGTTACACTAGCTAAACTAGACAACACTCCATCTTTTCGAATAACAATAACAATAACAATTTCCAAGGATTTTTCACCCAAAACAGCAGCGTTATCTATTATTACCCCAGAAAAAATGACTACGAATTTAATCATCTCTCTGGGAGACCTTCTCCGAAACCTCCGTACCTTAGCAGAGGTGAGTAAACTCGGATCCAGACTTTTGCCCCAACGTTGGCTCATTTTGGACAAGTAATTTTGCGAAAGCGTCCCGAGACTGAGACCAAGTTCAGTTAGTTCCAAGCACAATCAACGTTTATATTTCCCATATTGACGACTTTCCTTCTCGATAAGTTCCAATGTGTGAATGGCTGGACAAACGCTGGCCCCCAACTTTTTTGATATTTTGTTAAACAACCGACCACACAACCAACTTTCAACGTTGGGCCCAATGTGTGGGGTACACATACTGAGCGCCAACGTTTCGCATTTATATACTAGGAATTTGTTCGGCGGTTTCATTCTCCAATTCATATAACTTTCGCTTTTCACTCGGCTAAGCCCAGTTTCTTGAGGTGATACCTAACAGAGCAATGTCCTGTCGAGAGTCCCGTTAGGAGTCTTCATTCGTTTCTAATAGGATCGAGAAGCTTCTTAGCATTCTTAGGCGAGTAATCGATGAACAATTTCGCTTGCCCCCAGTGGACTTTTGTTAACCCACAGAACGATTCTAAATCTACAAATGAAGTTTCAGAGGCTGTCCTCGCAAGATCATCAGCTCAGTTCATTTCCTTTAATTCACTGTTGCATTGGCACCCAAGCAAGGGTAAGTTTATTGCCCCTTGCCAGGGATTGACGACATTTCCAGGCGGTTTTTGACTCGACTATAAACCCTTAGAGCTTTCAACGCATGCCTCTCGGTCAAGACATATATTTGCGCACCGTCAGATCCCTGCGTAAACATTCTTTCTCTATTGCAAGAGTTTCAGCTGGAAGAAGAGTTTCGCAAGGCTATGGATATCCTAATTAAGCCCTTATATTGCTATACTAATCCCTTCATATGTTTTTGATCCATCCGTGAACCAGGTGGAGGATCTGTGGTGTCATTGTTTAATCCAGTTTCTTATCCTATGGCGGTTTCGAAATCAGGTTCTGAATCTGTTTCATTCAGAATTTCAAGGTGTCCTTGCCAGTCACCTGACTTGGATCTTGTAGTCTGGTACAGCCTTCAGGCAGCAGAGAGCTCCTCATTCCTCACCCGTAAGTGGAACGGAAGTAGGTATAACAGTTCCTCCATGACTGCTGCGGAGATGGTTACCTCATTATTTACAGATACGCTATTTCCTGGTTTGGTTTTTCTAGTCTTGGGCAGTCTCAAGGCAGCGAGGAGCCACCTTTTCTACCAGTGAAGCGGAAGTAAAGCTAATAGAACGCCCTATAAACTGTTGTAAATTTTCTTTCATAATAATTTCAGGTGACACAAAATGTAACTGATTTTCCACCACCTCTCTACAATTGTTTATCCCTCGAATTTTAGAAAACAAATTGGAATAACATTTTTATCAACTTTCCTGAGAACTAATAGCCCGACCGGAAAATTTCTTATATATTCGGAAAACGCTTTTAATTGGCTGTCAAGATCTATAATTTCATAGCAGAACAATATTGCCCAAGTTATGAGGGAAAATCTATGAAAATTATAGAAAAACTATAAAGAAAGACGTACTCAAATATTTTCCTCTAGAACTGGAAACTTGAAAGGAATCTTCCAAAACGGAAAATGTCGTTCCCTTCTCCTTGAAATGCTCTTTCAAATCCCGCTTGACTCGTTTAAATCGGTTGGAAAACAAATGAGAAATATAAAATTTATCAAATATAATGCAAGCAATCGAATGATTGTAATTGATATATTTTTTTTTAGTTTGGCAGCAATCACGACTTTATATTTGCTGGAAACGGCACGCCATAACCATTTTATACAGAGTAGTTTACAAACAACACAACAACAACAAAAACAACAGCAACAACAACAAATCAAACAACAGTATCATCGCACAACAGTGATAACAAAACGACCCATTAAAAATACAAAGAATTTGCAACAATTACAATGGCAGCAGGTGATAGAACAGCAATTATTACAACAACAACAGCAGCAGCAACAACAGCGTAATCTCAACACGTACGATGGTAATACCTTATATTTATTGTAGATCAGCGTTTCTCAAACTATGGGGCGCGATTCAAAATGCATTAGCGAAACTGAACTGTTCAAACCAAATAAAATAACAAAAGGGCTAAAGAACTAGGTCTAGATCTAGAGTTCGAACTGGTCTGGATCCTAGATAATTACTTTTGTTGCTTGCAGTGATGTCATTAGCGCTCAAGCAACTCAGGCAATGCTTGAAGGTAGCAAAATTACGACATTCAGTTATTTTTATAGCCCTTAAAATGCCTATAATCGACAACATTTTGCTCAATCCGTACAAAATGGGTCAATTTACAAAATTTAATCAATTTTTTAGACGGTCTAAGGGAATTTTTGCAAAAGAACAGTCATAAAGCTGTTTTCATTTGCTTTTGGAGTTCGATTTTCGAATTTTAAGGTTTTTTCAACACTGCCCTTTAAATTATTATTATTATTATTTAATTTCGTTACTGAATTGTCAAAATTGGAAAAAATTCTATGAATTTCACTGGAATTTTTGACTTAAACTTTTCTGGTCTTTTGAGTTTGAGTTATTGGACCAAAATTTTGACACTTTCGTTTTGTTTTCGTAGCAAAACGTAGCAAATTTGTTGCATTTTCGTAAATACTATCTTCAATTTGTGGGCTAAAAGTGCTAAATTTTTCAATTCAATTCCCATTAGAAAGAAAACACCTCGATATAAAACGAAATTTCTTTTATAAAATTCTTAAACTTTTAAAATTTTACTTTAGAACCTAAATAGGTACGACTCTTCGGTATAAGCTGAAAGTGCTGCTTTTTTTCCAATTTTGATTACGCCAATCTAGGGTGCTAGAATATTTCTAATAAACGAAAGCTTCTCCTTAAAATCTTGATGTTTTGGGCTGTCTAACTCTTCGAAGTTTCGTTGAAAGTGCAATTTTTGTGCAAAACCTATCGAAAAACTTCAGTTTTGTACTAACAGTGCTATTAAAAATTATATATAAAAATTTATTTTTTGTACTTTTCAAGTTCCTAGAATATTTTCAAAATGAAATAATTTTTCAATAAAATCTTCAAAATCTCGACTATCGAAATATGAAATGCTGGCATAGTTTCAAAAGAAACAAAGATGCTCCATTAAAATCTTCAAATTTTGGACTAAAAGTGCTAGTTTTTTTTTTTTAATTCTAAAGTACTGGAATATTTTCAATATAAAACAAAATTTTGCATAAAAATCTCCAAATGGTGGACCATTTTTTTTTTTTGATTATCACGATCTAATGCTGGAGTATTTTAAAAATAAGTCATATTGATTTAAAAAAACTTCAAATTTTGAACTAAAAATTCTACCTCTTATTAATGTTGGAATATTTTCGAAAGAAAACAAAATTTTGCATAAAAATGTTCAAATTTTGAACCATAAATGCATTTTTTTCAAAAACTATTGCCATCTAGGGGGCTGGAGTAGTTTCAAAATAAACAAAGATTTTCTGTTAAACATTTTTGACTAAAAGTGCTAATTAAAAAAAAATTCTAAACCTCTAAATTTTGGGCTAAAAGGGCAATGAAAGACATTTTTGATTATCAACATCTAGAGTGCTGGAATATTTTCAAAATAAATCAAAATTCTTCAAAAAAAATCATCAAACTTGGACTAAAAGTGCTAAATTTTTCCGAAATTTCCATTAGAATTAAATAAACCACAACTTCTTGATATGAAGCAAAAAAAATTTTCATGTAAAAATCTTAAAATTCTGGAACAAAAGGGCTATTTTTTTCAAATTTTAAACATACCCATCTAGAGGGGGTATGTTCTATTAAAAAATGTTTGCCTTGATCGCGTATTTAAAACTTTGAGAAACGCTGTCATAGATGACCCGTTATTTGTTGTTTTATAAATGTTGTTTGTCTAGATTTAACACGAATTACCCTCGATTCGAATCTAATAAAACGACCGTCGTTTATAATCGGACGCCCTTTAGACTGTCTAACAGTCGATCAGGATCTAGAGAACACGAATTTGTGTCAGATTTACTGTTGTGCTGCCCCTTCAACAACATCATCATCAACAACAACAACAATAGCGACTACAACAACAATTCTACCGCCACCACCGCCGGAATTCGTCGATAAGAATCCATCATCTCTAACAACATTAGCGACAACAACAACAATAATTAGTGATAACAACAAGACACAACTTCTGAATAATTCCGATGATAAAGTCAATAAAATCTCGAGATCGTTCCATTCCAACGATATTGTAAAGCAACAGTTGCGCCAGAAACGGGACGCTTACGATTTGAACGATGAGGCAAATTCGTTCGATACGAGCGGTAAATTTTGAAAAGCCTGCGCCAGTTCTGCGTCGATTTGGTGGGCGAAAGTTTCCGAAAATTCGATAATCGCTCCTTCTATAAGCCTCCAAATGAAATTCTATTCCATTATTTAAGTTGAAACTTGTACACAAAAACAAATGCTCCGCGATTTTCCGGAAAATTTACAGAAAAGACCTTGCACATTTGGAAAGCGTTTTCTGTTTTCTATAGCGTACATGAAAATTATTGGAAAATCGAAAATATTGGTAGTGTTGGAGGAAATTTTGAAAAATTCTAAAGAACATACGGAAAAACATGCTCTAAAATTTCCTTTTACTAACAAAAAATACCCGCAAATTTTCCGGAAATAAATACCCTAATATATGCACATTAAAACGCTTTTTCCAGTATCGTTAAAATCGTTTCAATCGGTTGAAAAATAAGGGAGAAATCGTGGATTAGAATTTGGTAATTTTAGCACCACCGAACCGGAGGAAATTGACGCAGGACCTTCACTTCAAACAATAAGGGATGTTTCAGTAAGAGGGTGGATAGCTGATATTTTCTCAAACAACAATAATAAGGGGGTTTCTGATGGAAATTTTTCAAATTTTAGCCAAAACTTTAATACTTTCCCTTTACCAATGAGCAATTCGTTTAACTAAGGGAGGAAAATTTATGATATCTTGCTAGTAAACCACCAGATTCTTATTTTTGCTATATGGAAATGTAAATTTAGGGGTGAATTTTGGTTCTATAAATTATTTTTTGTAATTGATCATATGAGGGTTTTGAAAGCTTTTAAAAGGCATTTCCTATGATCTAGCAACCCCCTAATGGATGGTACTTTTACGGATGTTTATTTTTTACTTTTTGGATTACTAAAGAATATTAATCCGTATCAGAGATATTTGCAAAAAACTAATTTAGAGGGTTAACTTTCTTTTTTCTTCTCCGTTAAATTTGAATATTGTGTCGAAGAACAAAACATACACCCCTTAGGATTGAATAAAGTTTTTTTAGTATGAAAAATCACCAAAATTGGGAATTTTAACCCCAGGGGCTAACTTATTAGCGATTTTTCGAGCCGTTTTGGCTAAATTTTCAACAAATTATAACTCTTAGATTGTGAAAGTTTGGCTCTTCTTAAATTTTTAGACAAGTTTTACACATCCCTTAGAATAAAATAAAGTACCAGAAATCATCAAATTTGGAGTTTCAACCTAACGGCGCTTATTTCTGACTGTTTTTCAAGTCAAATTTGTATCGTTCCAACTAAATTTTCAAACATTTTCACTAAAAGTCGTTCAGTTTTAACAAATCTAACCCTTGTGCCATAAAATTTTGGATCTTTTTTGACCTTTTGAGCTAATTTAGAATAGAAAGAAGTACGAAAAATCGTTAAACATACAAAATTGGAAATTTCAAATTTCGGGGATTCCCATATTAGCCATTTTTCCGGTCAGTTTTTTATCGTTTGACTAAATTTTCAGAAATTTCCATTATAAAACGTCAATTTTTTAGAAATTTAATTTTTTAATTGTGGAAAAGTGGCTCTTTTGACCTTTTGGGCTACTTTCTCATATCACTTAAAATAGAATAAAATATCAAAAATCATCAAAATTGTTAGTTTTAACTCAGGGGGTTTACTTATCAGCCATTCTTCGAATCAAATTCTGATCATTTGAACCTAAATTCATGAAAAATTGGCTCTTTGTCGACCTTTCAAGCAAATTTTCCAAAATTCAGTGTTCCATCCTGCTGTTGAGACATCCCTAACCTAATTTCTAATTAATTCTAATTAATTATTAATTGTAGATGATCAATTGTTCACAATAACAGTACAAGGCCGCCATTTTAATACAACATTAACACGAAAATATTTAATCAACGATTTAAATCCGTACAATTTCACTTATTCGATACCAATATCGAAATATATGCCTGATGAATTCATTAATTTAATCTTCAGGTATGCACGTGAATGATCTGCTTTAGATCATTTCAATAGTTATACATTTTATTTCGAATATACTTTAATTTACCTCACAGTTGGCCATGGCATGATTATCGAGTGTCATAGCTTCATTCATACTTTACTAAATTCGATATTAATTAGTGTACTTTATAAATGTCTGGATAAAGCTACGACACTGTGCATTAAAGCTACGGCCAACTTTGATCTAAATTATCGTGGGTTGCTCTATTTCTAATGTTCATGTTTTATAGATCAACACATGAAAATATCCGAGAGATTGAGCATTGTTTTAACGGTTATAAACAGCATGAATGCTTATTTCTAAATCCGATCCATTATTATGATGATGATAAGCAACAACAACAACAACAAATAAAGCATAAAGTCAACGAAAACAATCCGAGTCAATTGCTGAAGAGTCAAAGTATCATCTTTGAGGTCGATATGGTTGATTTTCAAACCAAAATCATGACCTATCGGGCCTCATTACGGCAAAATCAAGTAAGTTGTATTATTCTACAGGGTGAGTCAAGAGAAATATAAGTAGTTCTAATTGTTAAAAGTGTCTAATATTTGACTCTTTTTCACCTAAACTCGTTCTATTAACTTTTGATATTTAGGGTTGAGCAACCCACTTTCTTATTTTAAATGGAATGGAATAATTTCTATTGCTGAAATTGAAGGAACTTTGATAATACAATTTGAGGTCTAGTGTTGATAATCTTTCCGGAGTTTTATTTTGTTCTGAAATTTTCGATTTTGCAGTATTTACTTGAAAACCCAAACTACTTAATTTAAGCCGAATTTTATGGAGCTGAATTATCTTAATTTCCGAGTTTAGCTGAAAGCACTCCCTATTTCTTTACACGGTTGGATGGCCTGAAAAATTCTGTATCGAATTGTAGCCTTTCCTGTACCCATCTCTAATAATTTTTCAGTTAATTTCAATTTTTTCTGAAGCGTCTAGTATCTAGTCATCTGTCTAAATAGTTGGTCTATAATGAAACTCATAGGAGGCTTAGCAAAATGACAACTATCAGAATTGAGGTTAGAATTAAACATGTTTCATGTTTTTTCATTAATTTCAGCAAATTTTACATGAAAAAAATCCAATTAATTTTAATCAATTATAATTTTTTTCTATTGTTTTCCATTAAAAAAAAATCTATAAATGATTTTTCAATATATTAATTTCGATATGAAATACGACAATTGAATTGGAAGTTTTTTTGCTAAGCCTTCTATATTTTAATGGTTTCTTTCAGGAAAGTAAGTTAGAATTGTAGCTGAAAAATTATCAGAAATAGGCACTCAGAATGTTAAAATACAGTTGGATGCAGAATTTAGATGAATTGCCTAGTTTTCAGGCATATTAACTTTCCTGAAGTTTTAAATTTTACAGAGATCAATTAAAATTTTCATGCTTAAAAAGTCATAATTTAGAACGCAAATAGTCCAAATTAAGATTAAGAGTTTTAGAAAACCCAATTATTTTTCAGGATTTAGTTATAATAAAATTTTCAGTCACCTTTATACCGCAATATGTTTCTTATTTTAAATGGAATTCCCAATTTCCCCTGCCTGAAAAGCCGTGATATCTAGTCACCTCTGTCTAAATAATAATATACACAAGCGCATAGAAGGCTTGGAAAAATTACATTAATTGAGGTTATAATCAAATATTTTTCATATCTTTCAGCAGTTTCAGCAAATTTGACGTGACAAAATTCAGCTAGTTTTTATTTGATTAATTATCAATTCGTCTATTGTTTTCCACTGGTTTGATATTAATTATGACAATTGAATTGAAACTTGTTTTGCTAAGCCTTCTATGTTTTTATACTTTCTATCAGGGGTAGCAAATTAATTCGAATTGGAAATTCTAAATAACTGAAATTATTTCAAAGTTAATACAGCTCGATTGAATTTTTCAGTCTATCCAACCGTAGAAAAAAATACAGTGCTTTATCTAAAATAACCTAGAAATGACGGTCTGAAAATTGCCTAACATTATTAATTAATTTCAACTCTGAAAGATAATTCAAATCTATAAAATTTGACCTGAAGTACATAATTTGGGCTATTTTATTTTTAATTCTGATCGTCTAGTAGCAAAAGTTTAAAATTTATAGATTTTTCAAGTAAACAGTGCAAAATTTACCATTTCAGAAGTTAAAATTTCTGAAAAATTATCAACGCTAGATCATAAGCCATGTTATCAATTTCACCTAATCTATATAGTAAAAATTATACCATTCCATTGAAACTAAGAAAATGGGTTGCTCAAAAATTATATCGATAATATGAAAATGGGGGGTTACTCAAATCTATATAGTGGGGGTTGAGCAACAAAAACATTTTCTAGGCGTAATCCAAATAGAAAAACTGCAATAAACCGAATTAGAACTTAAATTTTCAATATTCTGAACTCATCCTGTATTGATCAATCAATTATTTCAATTTCTAATTATAATTATCATTCTAGAATATTTGTAAATTACCATCAACACGTGCTGGTATCGATTTTATCGAATATAATTTCCATTTCTATCGACGATGCGACGAATAATAATAATAGTAATAATAAACAAACATGACAAAAATTTTGATTTGATAATTTTAAATTGAGCGCCATTCTGTTTTTTTTAGAGTACCTGTATTGTATAATAGATGGCGCTATTGAGCACTATTTTAAATTATTTGATAAAATCAATTGATAAACATAAAAAAATGTACTTAATACAAATATCCGTCCAATTAGTTAACTAAACAGATAATTAACAAAAATTATAATTATAATAAATGATAATAGCTAGTTTATAGATCATTGTAGATTGAGGTTATATAATGTAAAGATAAGAAACAAAACGAAAACTTGCCCTCTTTCTTTATTGATATTCATTCCATCCTTGTTTGTTTTTTTTTTACCTTGTGATTGTTTTGTTTGTATTGCCAACATAATCAATAGTTCTTCTTTCTATGGTGTGTTGATTTGTTTTAAATTTTATGTATATGTACTAGACAATTGAACAAATTTACATAGTTTACTACGGTTTTTTTTTAGTTTTATTGTAGTAAAATTAGCGTTTTGGTGTAAAATAAAGATTGTTTTCAATTTATTTGTTAGTTATTTCTTATATCGAACAACTTACCTTGCAGTTGGCTATAATTCTGTTGTCGTAACTTCATTCATACTGCATAACATTTGATATTTGTTAACATCAATTTTGCTAGTGTCCGAAGAAAGCTACAACACAGCGTAAAAAACAGCCAATTACGCACTAAATTACATAAATATTGGAGATTTCACTTCATTGGCTGTTTTGATTTTCTGGTCTTAGATTGTTTCATACTTTGCTAAAACTGACATTTGTTAATTTTCAATTCGTTTTTTATGTCGAATAATTTATCGTGCAGTCGGCTATGACATTGATTTTGTCGTAGCTTTATTCACACTACACCACTTTGACATTTGATCATGTATTTTTTTAAATGGACGAATAAAGCTACGACACTACATGTTAAAGACGAAGCCAACTATAAGGCAAATTACCTAAATATTGTACAGTTGGGCGCCCATCGATTGTCTTAGATTGTTTTACATTTCGCTAAATTTGACATTTGGTAACTTAAATGTCACTTTTCAATTTATTTGTTTTTTACGAATATTATATCTTGCAGTCGGCTATAATTTTGACATTGTCGTAGCTTATTCATACTGCACCACTCTGAGATATGTTCATTTTCCAAATAGCTAAACGAAACTACGATAGTGTAATACATCATAGCCAATTACGAGGTAAATTATCTCAAAATTGGATATTTCATCTCATAATTGGCCGTGTCTCGATTTTCTAGTGTCTTAGATTGTTTCATACCTCGCTAAATTTAATATTTTTAATTTAATTGTTTTAGTAGGCTACGATTTGATTATCGTAGCTTTATTCACATTGCACCTAATTTGACATTTGTCGCTTTTTTCAAATAGCCGAACAAGCTACGACACTACATAAGAAAAACATAGCCACCTACATTAACCAAATACAGCATATTTCACCTTGTAGTTAACTCAATTAATAAATGTCGTGCATTGTTTCATACTTCACTAAACATGACATTTGTGAGTTTAAATATCTGACAAACAAAACAACGCTACGTCAACAAAAATCAGCCAACTACGCCATGAGTAGGATTATAAAGGAATTAATAATTTTATCCAACACAATTGTATTATGAGGTCATAATTACACTGATTTTAGTTGAATTATATACCCTATAAAACACTAGTGAATTATAGGAGTAAATTTATATCTCATAATTCACTAGAATACTCTATTCCTATTGGTTAGCATAGTAACTTTTCCATGACAACCAAGAAACAAGCCTTCGTGATTCAATTTTTTTAACTGTCAAATAAATTTATTGACAATGCGAGATTTTTTTAACAATAAAAGCTCTTGGTGGTTAGTGTTGGATAAAATTTTGTATACAACTCGTTCATAAAGGGCAAATAAGACGCTCGAGAAAATTACCCCATTCGGCTAACGCCTCGTGGGTAAACTTTTTCTCTCGCGTACTTGCCCCATAATGCACTTGTTGTGTAAATAACTATACATTAACTCATAGTCGGCTATTTTTCAATTATCTAGTGTCTTAGATTATTTCATACTTCACTAAACGCATCATTTGTGATTTTAAATATCTGACAAACAAAACATATCAACAAAAATCACAGCCAACTACACCGTGGACAGGATTACAAAGGAATTAATAATTAAAGACGACATTCAAATGTTATATTTTTGTGACAATTGAATTACAATAAGAAACAAAAATGCAATTATTATAATCATTATTATTATTTATGATTGTGTTGTATAAAAAACACACACAAGAGGCACTACAATAATTTTTCAAAATATTCTCAACTTTTTTTTTTAAGTATACATATCGCGCTATTTTTTTATTTAAATATTCATTTGTTTTTTTGTAATATCAATGCCTTCTATGCAACCAAAAACGTGTTGAAATCTTGACGGAAAACAAATGATAATAGAAAAGAGACAAAGGATTTTTTTTGAAGAAGAAGAAAGAGAAGAAAAAAACAATTGAAGAACAAGTATACATATATATATTACTGTATGTATGTATAGTATACGAAACTGTTTTTTTTTTATTTATGTTCCGTTATATGTTGTACCAATTTCTCGTAATTAGCACCACTGAATTGTGCTACTACTTGTTTGTTTTTAATAAAAATAAATGTCGGCATTGATGATATATTATATTCCATTGCAATTTCCTCACATTCATCTACATCAACCTATTCGTGGACAAACAAAAGAAATAAAGTGATTAGATTTTTTTTACTGCAACATATACCGGTAAAGCATTTCAAACTATGTAACTAATTGAAATGCCATCCCTGTATATTGTGTTAATTACAATGAAAAGTTGGCCATGGATTGATCGATTGATTCACCAAAATTATAACCTTGAAAGACTATTGAAGCAATTCCAACCTAATTTTCTACTGGGAAATGTCAATGATGATTCAAACTACGCCCTACGAATTCAAATCATGGCCTACTTTATATTTTTTGGTATGTAGATACCTTTAAGACTACGATATCTTTGTGTTGATTGGCTAATTCCTCCAATTTCGGTGAAATCATCTTGCATGGACCACACCATGTTGCAAAGAAATCGATAACAACCAATTGATTACCAGCATCTGATAATTTACTGTCCAAATCAGCCTATATATGAGAAAAACAAAAAAAAACAAAAGAATATCGATTAACATTTGCTATATCCGCAGTATCCTTTCACATGATTAGAAAAATTGATAATCACTATACCGAGAAGTGACAAACTAGAATCGATTATCATTTGTGAAATTCCATAGAGTACTTGTGATTTTTTTCTCAAAATAATTCGAATTATAAAAATTAAAAAAAAAATCAAGGTCGACCAGTTCCCATCATTGTCTACCCCATGGAAGCGTCACTATTACGATCTTTGTTCAAATGCCACCGCCTTATAAAAATTCAGACATTACGTCATTGGATTTTATCAAATTGTTGAAAATAACGACAAATCATCGAACATTTATCAAATTTCGTGATAACCACCGAAAAAACAACAGCCTCATCGATTACAGATGGCGCTGTATTTAGCGGTTCTAACCTTCAATAATTAACACGATGTTCATTTGTTTCTTCACAATTTTGAAATAAAAATGAAATTGTCCAATAAATATCGAATTCGATCACATGATTGATAACAGGAGCTAATTAGAAATTGATAAGTTAATTGGAATTAATTCTACTAACCTTGTCTTTAATATGGGTCACCATTTTGTTGATTATTTATGTAAATAAATGGAAATATTTATGGATGATTTTGTTGAATGTTTGGAAAATTTCGAGAGTTTTCCACTAGAAAAAAACCAATTCGGAAAAGTGTACGTTCGACAAATGTCGCGTCTGCTACCGCACTATTCTCACACTGACCTGATTCGTTATTTTTATCTAAATTCGTGCATTGAACAGAGACGCCAAATTGACGCATGCGCCGTTTTAATTCTAGCAAACTTGGGTCGAATCAAATCACGATATACGTCCACTATTGTCATCTCTATTTAAAACGATGATTAATACGCAATAGTTGTTGGAAATATTGTGGGATTTTATTGATAATTAAGATGATTAATCAGAAAATTCTTTAAATATTTAATCATGAATGATTTGATTTTTATAATAAACGATTATTGTCATCTTCTTAGATCGTTGTTTTCAATTGGTTGATGGCATTGTGATGTCATCAGTCATGGCCAATTCGATGATGAAATTGATTTCCGGATTGTAATCGGTGGGAAATTCGATTTTTTCCAATTAATGTTGATTACATTCACAATTAATGACTTTGCAATAAATTTACAATTATTACATCCCCACTATCGATAATTAATTTTCTAATACTGTACGAATTTTAGTTTTCGTTCGATAATTATTTAGTTGGATTTTCTTCAATTTCGTAGAATTTCCACCAGTAGTAAATCCGTCGAGGAAATCGCCGAAATCAATAGAGTATTGTGTGGGTGGTTGTCTGTGTGGTGGTGGTTGTAGTAACGCGCATTTCCCCCAGATTCTCCATCTCTTTTCGCACCCTCGGTCTGTCTTCAATCTGGGGGTGATTTCTCGAATTTTCCCCGTCTCTCTACAACTGCTATATTATCAATTGATAATAATAAACGATAATAATGGCCGTTTCCGGTGATAATCTCGATAATTTAGAATATTACATTAAATTCCCGAATCCGAATTTTAATTATCAACAACCACCACCACCACCATCACAACAACAACAACAAAATGGTAACGAATCCGATTATGTTTTTGTTGTAAATGAAGAGAAAATTCCCGTTATTTTATTGTTCGGCTGGGCCGGCTGTCAGGATAAATATTTAGCGAAATATTCGCAAATTTACGAAGATAAGGGGTGAGTTTAACTCGATAAATAATTAAAATTATAGCATTCATTGATTTTAACAAAAAAGAATCGATCACCATTAACAAAAACCTATCGGAGTTAAGTCAAGTTTACAAAAATTCATGTAGATAAAGTAGCAAACACACTAGCAACCGTAAATCTATCAACGCTGCCATATCTCACTTTCAACTGTCATTTAAATTTTGTATCCTAGCAATCGTAGAAATCGTTTCGATAAAATCCATTTTTAATTAGGTTATATTCACACTAACCGACAGAAATAAGGTCGCTTGCACATTAATCAGTAGCGTAAGTATAACTGTATTGCCACATTGAACTGCCATTTAAAATTAGTATCATAGCTTCTATGAAAGTCGACAAATTTGAATAAAATCTATTATCATTAGGGTACATTCACATTTATTTGCATAAATAAGGTAGCACGCTTACTATTAAGTAACGTAGGTCTAGCAGCGTTGCCACATTAATATCATATTCACCATAAAAGTTATCAAGTTTTGATAAAACCCATTATAATTAGGTTAAATTCACATTAGTTTGCGTAAACTAGGTAGCATGCACAAGTAGCGCAAATCTAACAATGTTGCCATGTAAATTTAGTTAAAATCTGCATGACTGAGGCACAATCATAACAATTCTAATAAACAAAATAACATGCAAGTTATCAGTGTTGCCATTTCGAACGAATTTATTATCCATTACAATTAGACTACATTCGCATTAAGTTGCATAAATAAGGTAGTATGCACATTATTAAGTAGCACAGATATAGCAATGTTGCCTTATTGAACTTTCGACTGTTATTTAACATTAACCACATTATGGTAAATGAAGTATTCAAAAATTAATATCAAAGTTTCAATAAAAGTCGTCAGTTTTTGACAAAAATCCATCATAGTTAATTGACACAAATAAGGTAGCATGCACATTAACCAGTAGCGTAAATCTGCCAGTGTTGCCACATTGAACTTTCAACTGTCATCTCAAATTAGGATCATAGCATCTATGGAAATCGACAAATTTGAATAAAATCTACTATCATTAGGGTATGTTCATATTAATTTCTCGTAAATAAGGTAGCACGCACATTATTCACTAGCACAGGCATGCCAATGTTGCCATATTGAACTTTCGATTGTCATTGGTACTATCATAGCAACCAAGGAAATGGTCCAATTTTGATAAAATCCATCATAATTAGGTTATATTGGCATTAGATTTCACATATAAGGTAGTACAGACATTAATAGAGCAAATCCTCCAGTGTTGCCACATCAAACATTCAACTGTCGTTTAAAATTTGTAACATAACAACTATTTATTAAAAAAATCAATAATTTAGAAGTTCGGGCTATTGAAAACAATACTTTTATTTTGGTTATATGATAATTCAATTATAATGCCAACTATGTACAGATAAAGTTACTAGATTCGTAAAGAATTCAATTAGTAAAAATTGGGGTCTTTTATTCCATAATGTTCTGGTCAATCTTTCATCAAATGAGTGAACTCGCAAGGAAAGGAACACAACTGTCCCTTTCCGATTTGGATAAAATTTGGTACACAGGTAGAGCTTCAAAAAATAGTTGTTGTACTTTTTTGGCTGCCCATATTCACTTTAAGAGGGTGAAATTGCCCCTTAAAGTTAACCTTCAAAAACACATTTTTAGCTATATCTCCAGAAAAAAACAAGATATCGAATTCATTCAAAAAGCAGACAATAACCCTTCGGTTTGCGGAAAGTGAGAAATATGTGTGGGGTAGTACTGTTTTGCCCCCCCTGGTCACAATTTTAGGAAATGTAAGTTTTTCTACTCGTAATCATAAACTTTATAGAAAAACTAAAAGTACCGGTTTTTGGTTTTTTCGATTCATCCCCTATTTAAAGGGTTGCAACCTCCAATATATTATAATGTCCAAATTGAACTATTAGTAGCATTTTCATATCAGGAGACTAACCAAAAGCTAAAATGTTATATGTAATGATCATTGTCATAAAAATGTATCCATTGTTTTAATTGTTCGTTTTATGACACTTATGGACTTCAATAATCATAATCTATAATAATAAAAAAAAATCTTGGTCTTCAAAAATATCCATTGTTATTAGTATAATCAAACCTATTTTTCTTTTTTTGTTCTTTTCGTTGTTTTATGGTACATATGAACTACAATGGTGAATAAATGCTTGAAGTAAAAATGTTCTTTACACCACCCACATCTAATTATTGCTGGAGCACCACATTATAAGTATAATGAGATCTCTCGCCAAAAAAAAAAATTGTAAAAGAGTTTGGAAAATTTGTGGTCGGTCTTCCACATAACCACTTTTGTGCCAAGCATATTGAAAAAGTTCTCTAAATCTGGGGGACGAAAATTAGTTGAAGTTTTATAATGTTATTTCGTTGTTGTAACTCGCAATCAAGCTGTGAAATCACAATAATGTCAGACAATTGTCGCACAAATTGTTTCCACCGCCGAAAACCATATCTAGTGATTAAACAATTCTTGTTATTCCAACAGAAATCGTCATAAATTTTACGATTTGACCAAGAGGAACAGCTTCTTGAGCTTCTTGGGGCTCTTCCGATATTTGGAGAATACACTTTTGTATTCCATTCATGTAACAATGCTTTATTCAGTTTACCAGAATTATTAGCTACAATACATTTTTATAACAATCATAAGTATATGTATTTGTATTTTTCTCTTTATCCTGCAATAGACAATCCTAAAAATTCTTCATGATATCGAACATTGATCATTATAAACAACATTTTAGCTTTTGATTAGTCTCCTGATATGAACAGGCTACCAATAATTCTATTTAGACATTATAATATATAGGGGGTTGCAACCCTTTTAATAGGGGATGAATATAAAAAACAAAAACAGAGAACTTTAGCTTTTCTATAAACTTTATGGTTACGAGGAAAAAAACTTGCATTTTTCAATATTGTGACCAGGAGGAGCACACATATTTCTCATTTTCCGCAAACCGAAGGGTTATTGTCTGCTTTTTGAATGTGTTTTTGAAGGTTAACTTTAAGGAGCAATTTCATCCCCTTAAAGGAACCAAAAAAAATATGCATCAACTATTTTTTGAAGCTCTACCTGTTGCCAAATTTTATCAAAATCGGAGAGGGACAGCTGCGTCCCTTTCCTTGTCAGTATACAGAGTAAGCCAAGTGGTTAGCCTATTAGAAGTATAAGAAGGTCTAACTGATGAAAGCTTCTGAAATTTGGTATGCACCCGTTTTTGCACTTGAAATACATCTGAAAAATATTTTCTTTGCTCTAGATAGATGTTTTAGATAGAATGGTATATTTTTTATTCCATATTTAGATTCTATGATGAAAATAAAATGGACTTTGATAACATGACCTATGGTGTAGCGTTAATAGTTTTTCAGCAATTTTAACATTTTCTGAAAATTTTGATTTTGTTTTATTTAAAAAAATCATATCTCGGAAAATATTGTTGCTAGACAATCCAAATTTGGATATCAAATAGTTCAAACTATGTACTTTACGCTAAATTTTATAGAATTAAATTATCTTTCAGCGCTTAGCTGAAAACAGTTTTTCTCTCAGCCAATTTTCAAAGCGCAATATCTTATTTTAAATGGAATGGTATATTTTTCTTTCCATGGTTAGATAGAGAAAAAAAATTGGCTGAAAGAAATATTCATTTCGCCTAAATGCTGAAAGATAATTCATTTCTGAAAAATCGGGCGTAAAGTAGCTAGTTTAAGCTATTTGAGTTCCAAATTTGGATATCTTCAAACATATGATTTTTTTAATAGAACACTACAAAATTAAAATTTTCAGAAAAAGTCGAAATTCCTGAAAAACTATTAACGCCACACTATAGGTCATGTTATCAAAGCCCATTTCATTTTCATCATAGAATCTAAATATGGAATAAGAAATATAGCATTCCATTTAAAATAAGAAAGTAGGGTGGACAAACTTTCATCAATCAGAATTTCTTATACTTCTAATAGGACAATCACTCAACTCCCTCTGTATATTTTGAATTAAAAATAGTTAATTTTACCCAAATTAAATGCACGTTATTGTTAATTGAATTTACATCTTTTTAATTTAATTTCTAATTATTTTGAATTGATATTTTATGTACTAACTGATTTAATTAATTGCATTATTATCGATAGTTTAAGGTAATTTAGTGAATTTTAATTAACGTTTATTGAAACTTTTGTTTTATTTATACTCAATTTTTCAATACTTCAAACAGAAAAACAAGAATCTACCACATCAATGAACGTACGTTAGTAACGCGACAATCGCACGCGTTCATACGTCTCTCTTTGATCATTAATCGTTACAATTAGGCAGCACTCACACTCATTCGCGTAATAAAGAAGCACGCACAATAATAAGTAGCGCAACTTTAGCAACGTTGCCATGCGGATTTATAAAATGCATTCTAATTAGGCTATATTCACATCAATTTATACAAATAAGGTAGGATGCACATTAATAACTAGCGCAAATCTACCAGTGTTGCCATAATGAACTTTAAACAATCATCATATCAACTGTGAAAATCGTCAATGTTGTCATGTTGTAAAATCTGAATAATTAAGCTACACGCGTCACAATTCATGTAAGTAAGGTAGCATGCACATTAATAAAAAGCGTAAATCCAGCAGTGTTGCCATACTGTCATGTATGATATCATAGCCGCCATAGAAGTCGTAAAATTTTGATGTAAATCTATTATAATTAGGCTATATTCACATTAATTCGCGTAAAGAAGGTAGCACGCACATTAATAAATACCGCATTGTTGCTACATAGTTTCAGTGAAAAATCTGCATAATTAAACTACGTTCGTAATGGTTGACGTAGGTAAGGTAGCATGCACACTTATTGTAACTCAAACAGTGTTGCCATATTGATTTAACTTGTCATATAATTTGGTGAATTTTGTTGTAGATTGATAACGTTACGTTATATAGCACCGGTAAAGTTGCTATTTTGGAAACATTATCAAGTTGTTAAAATTGGTGAGAAATTAGTGAAATTATTGTTCGATTTAAATTTTGAAACCCATCCAATTATAATTCATTGTTTCTCAAATGGTGGTGCTTTCTTATATCAAAATTTCATACATGCATTACAGAAAAATTCAAAGAATCTCCTGGTAATTAGAGTCAAGTCGTTTAATTTATTATAGACACGCTATATATTTGTTTTTAAATTTGTAGATAAAAGGTGTAATTTTTGATTCAGCACCAGGTAAACGACGTATAATCAGTATCTATAGGGCCATATCAGCAATATTAGGTGGTAATAAATTTTATAATATACCAATGACATTTATGACAACAATGTTATTATCAATTGTTTGGTATTATGAGATTATAATGAGTTATTTAACAAAGAAAATCCAACCACCACCGAATCCTTATGGTGTTTTAATTAATGAGAAAAATCTGTGGCCACAACATTTCATCTATTCGAAAGCTGACATTTTAATCAGCTATAAGGTAAGAGACAAGTTGACCAAATCAAAAATAGACGCAGCAAACAGCATGTGATAGCTGGCCATGTATTTTGGACGTAATGTCGTAGCTTAGTTTGACTATACTAACGAATATCAAATTTAGTAAAATATGAAAAAATCCACGACATTAAAAAAGTAAAGTGATGTAAATTACCGATACGATGGGAGTATCATCTTAAAGTTGGTTATGCCTTTAGTGGGTGCAGTCGTAGATTATACTTTACTATATTTAATATTTTTCAATTAAACAACAACCGAATTAAGTTAAGACATAAAGTAATGAACTTATGGCCAACTTGCGGTTGTATCCTGGCATTTTGCCTTACAATAGTGTTGTAGCTTTCTTCGGATACTGAAACAATATATTAACAAATATCAAATTTAGTAAAACATAAAGCAATCTACGACACTAAAAAACTAAGGCATTTTATCAACTACGAAGTAAATTACCGTGGTAGATAGAGTGTGACTATGTTTTTATTAAATAGAGTCGTAGCTTGCTTTATGGTTTACTACATTTGATATTTTTCAATTATTGTTTCGAGTGAGGTCCTTTCATTCTCGCATTGTGGAACACTCCCCACCGTTCCTCGGCCTAAGAGATCTTTTATAAGCTCGCCAACGCACTTAATTTGGGTTAACTGTTCCCTCAGCAGCCCTATATTTTTAATAAAATCCAGAATGCTATTTAAGGGAATATTTTTTAATTCTTCAGAAATGATATATTCCACTCTTAGATGACATTCTCTGAGATCCTTTAGAGCCTCACAGTGGCATGACACACTGCCAGATGTGACATGAAGTTTCATCTTTCTCTTCACAGGCCGTACATGTCGGATCCTTTACAACCCCAACATTATTGAGGTGCTTCCTCAAAGCACAGTGACTAATAAACAGTCCCGCGATCTGCCTTAATTGTCTCCTGTTCAATTCTAGGAGCTCCTTAGTTCTTCTGGTAGTTCCTACCAATAGATTTCATACTTTCTTTCTAATTCGTCTCTTATGGCCGCCTTAACGTCCACATACGCGATCCCGCATGAAGGTCCGGATCCAATTAGAGTACTTTTGGCTGCCCATTTTGATAATCAGTTCGTCATCTCAGTTTTTCGACCCCCTGATGAGTTGGCACCCATTTCAAATTTATCTCTCCAAGTTGATTAGACATTCCGACATTAATCTGGAATTTATATCTACAGTCATCAGTGACCTGAATACTGCTTAACTGACTGTTTTGATGTGGATGTTTCTATTTTTATAGTTCCTCCACAGCATGACCTGTATACAGGTCATTATCGCTATTAATTCTGCTTGGTATATAGTGCTTTCGGTCCCCAGCGTAATAAAGAAGTCCTCCTCATGCATGGGTCCCACCGCCCTTATTTCTGTATTCTTGTATCCACTGTTTTTGGAACCATCTGTATAGCAAACGCTTCTTTTTCGATCCATGTTTTCTACCCGTCTATCGATCCTTCTTTCTTCAGCATAAATAAACTTCCATTCTAGGAGCTCCTTAGTTCTGCTTTGGTTTGAAGATCCCAGAAAGGATCTTTGAAAGGACCATCCCTGGTAGTTCCTCCCAATTGAGTTTGTTTCCTTTGTAATTAGTCCATTATGGCCCCCTTAGCGTCCGCATACGCGATTCCACATGATGGTCCGTGACCAATTAGAGCCGTTTTGACTACCCGTTTCGCTAACTGGTCCGCCATCTCATTATTTTTTTACTCCCCGATGAGCTGGCGCCTATTTCAAGTTGACCTTGTTATGTTCTACGAGTTCTCCAAGTTTATTGATGCATTCCAGCACTAGTCTGGATTTTATTTCTACAGTCATTAGTTACTTGAGCACTGCTTGATTATCTGTCTTGATGTGGATGTTTCTATTTCTATAGTTCCTCCATAATATGATCTGTACTCAGATTATTATGGCTATTAATTCTGCTTGGAATATGGAGCATTCGTTCCTCGGTGCAAAAGAGATGTCCTCCACATGCCAGGTTCCCACCGCCCCCATTCACGGTTATTATGGAGCCATCGGTATACCAAACGCTTCTTTCTCGATCCGTGTTTTCTACCCTGTCCATCGATCCTTCTGCCTCCAGTATTTCTACTTTGAAGCTCCTGTTGAATCGGTAGACTGAATTGATCCTGACATCACACCGAAAAGAAGAATGTTGACTTTTCCAATGGATTTCGCTGTGAGATCCTGTAAATATGGGTTCTCTCCGTAATCCATTTGTTTTCAAGCAATAAGATACAGCTGTTGCTTCTGCTTCCACAACTGAGTGCAAAGGACTGAGTCCCAGCATTAATTCTATTGCTGCAATTGGAGTAGTTGACATTACCTCTACAATATTTATTCTCTGTTCGCATATTTGTACTGATGGTAACTCCAAGCCACCATATCAGTGGGATCATAACTTTGGCCTATACGCAATGTGTGTACCCTAGGTTGTACTTTTTAATTAAAAAACAAACGAATCAAGATACGATACTACATAACAAAATCATGACCATCTTGAAGGTGTATCACGAAATTTCCCTTCATAATTGTGTTGTGGCTTACTTCGACCACTTATAAAATACATCAACAAATATCAAATTTAGTAAATTATGAAGCAATCTACGACACTGAAAAACAAAGGCATGGACAACTGCAAAGTTAATTACCATGATGCACCCGATATAATGTGTATTTCATCTTAAAGTTGGCTATGCTTTTGGCGAATAGAATCGTAGATTGTTTCATACTTGACTACATTTGACATTTTTCAATCCACAAGCAATCGACACTACATAACCAAATCATGGCCAACTTGCCCGACAAAATACAATTTAACACAGGATTTTACGTTGAAGCAACGTCATAGTTTTATTCCAACACTTGATAAATATTAAATTTCGTTAAATATGAACTAAGCTACGACGCTAAGAACCAAATCATTGCCAACTACGAGGTAAATTAGCGTGGTAAATAGAGTCGTAACTTACTTTATAATTTACCCCATTTGACATTTTTCATTTAAAAAACAACCGAAGCTACGATATTACGTAAGACAATCATAGCAAACTGTGAGGTGGAATATCATTGCACCGTAGAATCCTGCTAGATTTTAGCACGTTTTAGTAAATTTTTACCAACCAATTACCATGACAACGCTAAACTCTTAAAATACAGCCTCAACTCTCTGCAACCCCATCATTTGTATAATTGAAGATACAAATATAAAGATGGTTGCTCAAAAGTAACTGTCAATATTCGGCGTTGTCATGGCAACCAGTCGTTAAAAAGTTACAGAATACTACTGTGTCATAGTTTTGAAATCGCGTATTCTGTAACTGTTTAGAAAAAGATTCTAATTAAAGAGTAGCGTTACAGAGTACGACTTTTGTAGTTTATTTGATAATTAAAGTATGTTTTATTGCTTGTAGGATGTTGAAAGTTTTGTAAATATTAGAAAATCAATGGGCGTTGATGTGACAACATTACGTTATGATGATAGTCCGCATGTTAAACATTATACAAATAATAAAGATAGTTATGTTAATAGTGTTTATAATTTTATCAACAAATGTTTAAGTGGTGTTAATTAGAAAAATAATTTAACAAAAAAATACAACAGAATTATTAATGAATTAGGCAAAAAATGAGATAACAAAAGTATTTTTCGATTTAATTTTTGTAGCAAAGTAAAAAAACATTATAATAATTAATAATAACTAATGCACAATTCTTAAATTAAAAAATGGTATTGGATTGGAATGGTATTATGGTGCTAAAAAAGGTGTAATTAATTTATTTCAAATAAAAATTAATCTATCAACTGTTTGTTTGTTTTTTTTTGCAATAGTAAAATAACCTTGCTCCTTCTATATTTTTTTAAATGAGAGAATGTACAAAAATTACCCTATAAATAATTCAGATTTTTCTCTAAAAGGAATGTTTTTCTTTCTCTTTCTCCCTATTTTTTGGATTTTTGATCTTCCTCGATGAATAAATTAATTTAAGAGTGGCTTAACTGTTCGATCAACATCACTTAAATATGGATGTAAAATGATACGTTTGGCTGATATCCGTTTTGATGGATCATAAATTAACATTTGTTTTATTAGATCAATACCATCTTTGGATAGATTTTTAACACGATTTTCTAAATTGAAATGCAACCAACTGGGAAATGTTGCTTTATAATCTGGCAATGTTGAGACACCTGGCCAAATTTCTTCATTTGGGGTACGTAAAATACTGTCAAAATCGATTAGAAAGATCATTAATTTTAATAAAATTTCAATAGGTTTATAATTATGGAATTATAACCAACTTTTTAATAGAGAAATTGCTAATTTTTGCCATTAAATCAGAAAATAAAACAAAAAATTAGAGAATACGACCAAAAGTCTGCCATACTCGCTCGAAAAAATCTCCTTAGTTTTCTGTTAAGGCGCAAAATTTGAAAATAACCAATCACCTAGCAATACGTTATTGAAAACAAAACACTATAACGGCGCCCAATTTTAAAACAACCAATGATTTAGAAGTATTTCATTGAAAACAATATAACTTTTATCCCGTCATATTCTGGTCAATCTTCCATTAAACGAATGAAGTTACTGTGTAAATCCGGCTTTAGTCATTACTTTTAGTTTAAAAATAGGGTACAATACTAATCGAAGTTGGCTATAATTCGGTTAATTACCCAAATGCAAAAAATCACCTGAATATTTTAAAAAGTTGATCAATCTCGGAATCACCTTGGAACAACGGTTTCGACATTGCCATTTCAGCAAATATACAACCCAACGACCAAATATCAATCGGGCATGAATATCGCGTGGAACCCAACAGTACCTCCGGTGCCCGGTACCACAACGTGACCACTTCATGTGTATAAACCCGCATCGGTACCCCAAACGTACGACCCAGACCGAAATCGGCCACTTTTATCGTCCCATCTTTGGTTATCAACAGATTTTGTGGTTTTAAATCGCGGTGTAAGATGCGACGTTGATGGCAAAATAGGATAGCATCGTTGATTTGATACAAATAACTTTTAACTAAATTGGGGTCCATGTAGCTGTTCGATTGGTATTTGTCTAAATATTTCTTTAAATCCATCTGTAAGAATTCGAAGATTAAATATAAACGCTGCTCCTCCATTAGAACATCCTCTAATTTGACGATATTGGGGTGTGTTAACTCCCTCAAGATGGAAATTTCGCGGATTGCCGTCGATGGTACGCCCTCATCTTCGGATTCTAACCTAAAATCAGCGAAATTTGTGATTTTCTCCACGAAAATCGTAAATAATCCAAATTTTGAAGTTTCTACAAGTTGTACAACTCAATTTGGGGTTGATTTTCGATAATTGTTTTAGTCAATTTGTAAAATTTTGATCGATGTACAACTTGTAGAATTTTCAAAATTTTCCATTGCAATTCATCTAGAGAAATCATGGAAATTACCGGATTTTCTTCATTGCCACCAATTGTCCAGTCTTCTTATTTTTCCCCTTATAAACCACCCCATAGGTGCCTTCGCCGATTTTCTCGATTTTCAAAAAATCCTCCATGCTTATCGATTTTTTCGACATTTTCAGTTCAATTCAACACAACAATAAACAAAAGACAATCTACAAAACAACAAAACTTAACCAAACTATTTTCAATTAACGAATAATAAAATTATCTCTAACAATATTTAATTAAATTCAAATTATTTAGTGATAAATTAGTTAAAGTTTATTGAACTTACTGGAATTTTCGATTTTTCGGTGATAAAATTCGATAAAATTTCGATAAAAATTAACGGCATGAGATCAAAATGGTTGGTAAATTCAAAATTTCTAAACAACCAATCAGCATCAACGGTGGAAATTTAACGAATCTAGCTGGAAGACATAAATATCTTCTGTCTTTGTTGTGGACATGGAAATTTCGCATTTCGATCCTTCAATAACAAGAAACCTGCAAGGTATTAGTGCATCTTTCGCACATTATTGCTAGTTTCCCGCTGCCAACTCAAGCCAATTGAAGTAACCAGATTCGCTACCAACCTAATTTATTTCTAACAATTATTTTAATTTATTAACTTTTTAATTATTAGTTTGATTTAAACTGATAATAATTTATTAGAATTTGTTAGAAAATAACGAAAATTCCTCGATATAGACTATAAATTGCACATTAAACTTTTTTGTAGAAACAATACTGCCAATGCAACCCAATGAAAATAACCAAATTCTGAAAATGTCTCTAATTAATTTATTTTGATTATAAATTATCATAATCTGCGTAAATACACTCTATAATTATTTATTACAGCTTCAACAACAGTAAATGGTAAAAACAACAATATAAAATTGTAATTGACAATAAATTGAAGAGTTATCAGTTCAAACATTCACTCATAGATGACACTAACTATAAAATTAGGCAACCATAAATACTTCACTTAATTTTTCAAAAATTACAAATTGTGTTGAAAATATTAATTAGAACAACCAAATAAAATTGTCGATTAGAAAACAACCAAATCTAGGTTCTATTTGCAATAACTTAAAATTTTACTATTAGAAAATAAGTGGAGAATCGCATAACCTCAAATCAAGCTGTAATATTGGTTGCCTATATCTCAAACTATAAAATTTAATAATTGTGATATCTTAATTTGAATATCCAACAAATTAACTGAATATTTATTTTCATTGGTCAAATTGAATTTAAATAATCAAAATTATAAAAAAAATAAGATTATTTATTGTGAGATTATGGGAATTTGTCTCTACGCACTGTTATTGCGCATGTAACTAAATTATTAAACAAAGATAACACGTAGTAATTGTAATGTAATAGAAGAGGATAATGGAGTGTTCAAATTATTTATTTGTTCATAATAAGGCCTGCTAGATTTCTCATCATTTCTCT
>JACDRP010000599.1:0-32501 GCA_013841185.1 Hycleus phaleratus | reverse complement strand
GGTCGGGGAAGTTAAAAATGAACGTTTTGATTTGGTAATTGTTAAAATACTTATTTCCAAGGATATTCGCTTTTGTCAATCATTTTAATTGCCCATATGTTGGAATTGTTTCTATGGATTTACCGGTACCAACCCATTCATTATTTGGCAGTCCAGCACATCCGCTTTTGTATCTGTGTTTTATGCTACCATATGACCGTTCTATTAATATGACATTTTTTGAACAATTACAGAATTAATAGTAGGGTTTACTTTCGAAGTACTTCGATTTTTTTATGGTTTCGGCTGTATAGAACTTACAGTTGAGAAGCATTTTGGTACAAATCTACCACCATTATTGAATATTATGAAAAATGTTAGTGTCATCATAATTAATATAAACCCAATTTTTAACAAACATGTATTAGGGCGGGCTACGATAACTTTCGGTAGAGGTGTCCATTTAGAACCACCAAAACCATTACCAAAGGGAATTTTAACAATTTTCATAGAAATAATCTAGAAAATATTTGATGAATTGTAAAATCAATGCCATGGATGACATCCGATGTATTGTGGTAAGCGTCAATATTGGATAATTGACAGGCTTCTGCAAAAAATTTTTGAGAAATTCAAAAAATTTGGAAGAATTCTCCAAAATTGAGCGATACTAATTCGAAATTTACCCAATTTTTTCTAAAATCCTAAAAATTTCAAAAATTGACGCAATATTTAATTCATCGGATATCGCATCGATTTTTCCAAATTCTCAATTTTAGGACTTATTGGAATTCTTCAACGGTGCTTTATCTATTTCAGTTTGGGTAGCAACATTAATGAGCACAATGTAAATCCAGAAATACGGCAAATCTTGAATGTTTTCTAAAAATTACCGTATCGACTCTTATGGAGATTCGATGCCAAAATTCCAAATTTACCCAAAAATGTTCTAATTCGCAATTCGATACCACAACAAGACTTCTTAAGTAGACTTTCGTCACTTAAATATCATTCAAAACGTGTTAAATTGATGCGTTTAACTTCGGGACACCAGAAAATCAAATTATTTATAACCCACGAGGCCTACAATCGGTGGAAAAGGCAATTTTCATGAACGTACCGTCAGTAATAGTGCCATTATTAGCTGATCAAAGATCGAACGCTAACAGTATGATGCGATTTAGTATTGCTCAAGTTCTTGATAAGCACGGCTTAAATGAGGACCAATTACGAAAGGTTATCGAAGAGGCTGTCAGTAATGAACAAATTTAAGTATTTAGCACCAATACTTGACTTAAGTTTTCTAATGACAGTTATAAAGCAAAAATCACCGAAATATCTGTATAATTAAAGATCAGCCCGGTTCAAATATTGATAAGGCTGTATAGTGGATTGAGTACGTTTCACGTCATAGTGGTGCTAAAGATTTACATAATGAAGGAGCAATGGAGCTACCATTTTATCAGTATTACTTTTTAGATATTTTGGCAGTTAGTATAATTTCTTTCTATGGTTTCAAGATAATTTACAGATTGATTAAAATGCGGTTCTTCAAGAAGAAGAAGAAGAAGAAGAAGAAGAAGAGACGTTAAAAGAATAATGATTTTTAGTAGATTTGACACTGTAGATGGGTTAAAATTAAAACACGTATGCTCGAAATCATTGTTTCAGTCATTTAAAGTATAATTTTGGAGTACAAATTCTTGTGGCCCTTACTGGCACTCGGGGCCTCCACTAGAACTCGGGCAACTCACACCTGAGAGCGTCTAAATCGTGACACTCAATAGTTTTTTTAAGTCATTCAGTAAAATATTCGAAAACAATTTTGCCCAATAATGAAGCTGTTAGTAATAGGTGAATTTACTCATTTTTGATCGATTTTTGAGATAATTTCGGTTTAAACAAATTATACCAAGTGTTACATCTCGGTCTATAAATTCTCGTAGCATGTGCCATTATTTGTAGGGCGATTCGAAAAATATTTTAAGAACTTACATAAGAGTCTTTGGATATGATTTAAACAAATGTTGGGCCTTGTAGCTTGTTTGAAAATTGGTCAAAAAGCTCGTTTATAACAGTGTCGCAATTTTCAAAAACGATTTACATACTTTAAATGACTCAGCATTATTGGAGGTTGTTTCCCACATTGATTTTTGCATTTATTTTGAAATTTGATAAAGGAATCTTTAAAAAAATGTATGGAAAGCATCTCAGAAATATTCTGAGTCATTTTATGCTTGTTTTCATTTCTGAAAATTGTGACACTGTTAGAAACGAACGTTTGTTGACCAATTTTACGATAAACTACGACGTTCAAATTTTGGTAAAATGATCTGCATGAGCTCTTCTGTAAATCCTTGAAACATTTTTCGAATTACTCGCTAATTAATGACAGTTGCCATGAGAATTTATAATCCGAGGTGAAACACTTGCTATAGTGTTATTGAAAGTTCTTAATTTGCTTAAGAAGATCGATGTTCTATAATTTAAATAGTAATTTTCAGCAAATTTCAATATTGTATTGCCAAAAAGTGGAATAAATTGGTTAATTGAGCTGGAATTTTTGAGTTGAAGTCTTTTGCTCTCCAATCAAATTTTGTTCTTTCGGATTGCTTGGCAAAACTGTAACTCTTTCATTCTATTTTCGCACTAAAATTCGAATTTCTGAAAAATCAATAAAAGATGAGCTGTTTTGATTGAATTTTCTAGCTAAAGTCCAGTTTTGTCATGAAAATTCTCAAATTCGCGACGAAAAGCAATAAAAAATATTGAAATTGCATACTAAAAGTATTAAATTGTTCTGAAATTTTCCATTAGAGTCAAAGAAAATGATGAAAACTCTTCGGATAAGGCAAAACGGATCCTTTTTGAAATTTTGATTACTTACAACAAGATTTCTAAAAGTAAAACCAAATTCCTCATTAGAATCCTGTAATTTTGGAATAACTGTGTAATTTTTCAAAATTTTGTTGGTAATTTTGTACAATTTTTTCGTACATTTTATTTACCACTACATAAAGTTGTTGAATATTTTTTATAATAAGCACGACCTATCGAAATTTTNTTTATAATAAGCACGACCTATCGAAATTTTCGTACTACAGTGCTAATTTTTTCAAGATTTAGACTATCTAGAATGAGGAAATATTTTCAAAATAAAAGAAAATTTTACTAAAATTTTTAAATTTTGGACTAAAAGCATTACATTTTTCAAAAATTTCTCTTCGAATCAAATAAATTTAAACGTCCCAATATAAGGCGAAATTCTAGGACAGGAGCGCTAACTTTTTTCAAATTTTTTTCTTAGAGAGTCGCATACCCAGACGGTGCCGCTGACAACAACTGTCATTACTTGACGAGCTATTCCAAAAACATTTCAAAGCTTTTTACGAGGGGCAATTTCAGCTCAATTTGGAGCATTTAGCTCACTTATTTCAAAGTTGGTCAAAAAACGACCGTTTCTGATAATGTCGCGGGCTTCAAAACCAAGTGTCACACTTACAACAACTTAAAGGTACACCACACATTGATTTCGTCTATTTGTCTCTATTTTATTCCGGTACAAATCCGATCGAGAAGATCTGTAACTAATTCGTTAGAAAAAAATTGAAAAAAATATGTGTGAAGAATCCTTGAGTCATTCTAACAATAAGTCATTTGATATGTGATACTCTTTTTTGAAGTATCTTTTGACCAACTTCCAGATGAACTAAAATGTTAAAATAATTTCCTAATTGCTCGCTAAATAACAGCTACCATGGGAGCTAAATTGCAAAGTATTTCTTCAACATGGATTATATCCGATGAATTGTAATTAATGTAAAATTTAGAATTTTTTACACAATTTCTATATTATTCAATTGGTCGGCTATCAGTCTACTCGACGAAATTCAGTTAATCGGATATTAATCGAACAAAGCCATCGAACCAATTACAGACAAAACGAGATGGGAAAATGTGATGTCATTGGTTGCGTCAGTTATTCTTGCATTTTATTGGTTGAAACTTATGACGTATAAATTTTAAACTTTGAGATTGGTTAATTAATTGCCATTATCCAATTATTAACAATTTATTTCTATGCTGACACAACTATTATTAAATAAATAAATAAGTAAATAATAACAAAGGTTGCAAATGTATTAAAGATATCACCTGATTTTAAAGCTTTTTTAACTCTTGACACAATAGACAATTGAAATTGAATAGATTTTTTAAGTTATTGTTGATTAAATGACGCAAAATCGATTGGCCCATTAATTTGTAATTGGAGAGTCAATTAACCATTAATTAGTTATTAAATTATTAAATTACACATACATTTAGAGACAGTAAATTGAATATTGTTGTAGAATTTAATTGCTTGGTGTAATTATCGTTCAATAGTTGATAATCTCATCGTCTTCATCATCGTAACTATCCTCTGTACCGGGTTCACCTAACGCATTAACAAACTCTAAAAAAAAACATCGTTAATTGATTAATTAATTGATAAGAATTTACTAATTACCGTAGAAATCAATACGACCATCACCATCAACGTCCACCTCTTTGATCATATCCTCAACTGAAATCAGTGGAAAAGTGACAATTTTGCGTTTAAGTAATACTTTGATCGAAGATTTCTCCGTGATTTTTTAGTCTAAAATCAAGTTCAGCAGCTCGTTGGAAAGAGCATTTCAAGCTACATTGTCTGTTTTGGAAAATATCTTGCCAATTTTGAGTTATAGGCGGAAATCTATTGTGTTATTAAGGAAAATATAAAGAACACAATTTTCCAAATTTTCATTTCTTACTCAAAATAGGTAGCAAATTTCCCTAAATGGAAAACTTTATGCTTTGCAGCTTGAAATTCTCTTTCCAACTAGCTATACAGCTTGACTTTAAAGTGGAAAATAAAAGAGAAATCTCCAATCAACTCCCAAGGAGTTGTAGTACTTACTCTCTTCTTCTGATAGATCTTCGCCTAAGCATTGCAACACCGCCCTTAAATCCGATGCTGTAATATACCCACGATTATGCTTATCGAAAACCCGAAAAGCATCCCTTAATTCCTTCTCCTCCTCCTCCCGGCTTAGGATATGATTTGGGTCAGTACCGGCACTGGCCGACCATGCAATGTCGACGAATTCTTCAAAGCTGACATTGCCATCACCGTCAACATCGACCTCTTGCAGCATCTGTTGAAGTTCTTCGGTACGTGCAAATTGCCCTAACGAACGCATCACCCGGCCTAATTCTTCTTTTGTTATACTACCATCGCCATCTTTGTCGAACAAACGGAATGCCTCGCGGAATTCTTTCATTTGACTGCGAGAGACTTCCGAATGGCGGGCTGTCATGCGAATTGTTGGCTTCAATAGTTGCTCCTCTTTCTCATTAATTACATCATCATCGTCATTATTATCATTATCATTGATGTTTGGCATTGTTGTTGTGATAGTTGGTGGTGAGTCGTAGAAATCAGTTTTAGGAGCTGTATCATCATCATCAAGTGTCGATGGGTCCTGATTTGCGTCAGGTACACCAACTTGACGTGTCTAAAATAACCACAAATTGTCAAAATTCGGCAATATCGAAAAATTAAGGATCAATAACCGATGAATTGAATTTTGATCGATATGTATAATATCCGATGTATTGTAATAAACATTGAATTTTATGATTTTGGGTCAAAGTGTAGCAGATTTCTGGAAAAAATCTACAAATATGCTTAAGAATTTGATAATTTTTAAAATTCAGCAGATTTTACCCCAAAAATTCATTCATTATTCAATTCATCGGATATTGATGGGTTGCTCTTGACTATGCCAACGTATTCGATTGACTTTTTCATCAATTTTCATACAGTGTCAAATAATTGCGAATTTGCCAATTAGTCCTAATTATAAATAAAACCAGGCTTAAATTACTAGAAAAAGAGCTTGGAGCAACCCACTCTTATAGTATTAATTCAGATAAAATGATTTGATCTTAACTCATAGCAGACTGGTGAGGTACTTTGTCTTAATTCTACACAAAACAAGGATTAAATGACTGGAAAAATTGACTTTAATTTTGACAGCCTACAACAACCCACTCTTATGTTAGTATTAATTAACCTAAATTTTATATTTTTTCGCATTTAGTCCTCATCAGACACAACCGATAAGAAATTTCGTCCCTATTCTACATAAAACACGGCTTAATTGTTTAAAAAAACTGACTTGAAAAAGTCTAGCCTACAACAACCCACTCTTGTAGTATTAAATAACCTAAATTTTCTATTTTTCCAACTTTAATCCTCATCAGACACAATTTATAAGAAATTTCATCCCAATTCTTCATAAAACAAAGCTTAATTGTTTGGAAAAACCGACTTGAAATGAAGTACCTATAGCAACTCACCTATACAATATTAATTAACCTAATTTTTCTATTTATTCGACTTTAGCCCTCGTCGGGGACAATTGACAAGGAATTCCACCCTAATTCGACAATAAAGCAAGGTGTAAATGTCTAAAAAACGACTATTAACCCGTAGACAAGTAAAAATCGTGGTCCTAACTAAAGTGTTAAGCTACACTTAAATTTGACTTACACTAAGTTGAGTTTATTTTAATCGAACTTACAGTAAAGTTGTCTCTTGGCAAACTCAAAGAGCTAAGAAATCTGCCCATTTTGAACACTTACTACTACTTTCAGGTTAGATTATCTCGCTTCTTTTTATATACAAATGCTAATAAACGTCATAGAAATAGACTTAAGCTTGGGTTATTCCGATTTTGATTGACAATTGAATCGGGTAAGATCAACGTTTTACGTTTCCAGTAATCAGGAAACCGCAAACAATCCGGATGTTATAGTGGAAATCTTATTTTTAAATTATTCCATTTGATTCTGAAGTCGTCAGTTGAATACACTTTACAAAATTTAACACCTTTAAGTTAATCATTAGCACTCAATTTTGGCAACAAATTTACTAAAACTGAAGAATTTTGCGATAATTTTTAGTACTTTAGATAATTATAAATGAGGTGAATCACAACTTAAGTTATAATACTTAGAAAAATTTAATTGATGAATGTGCAGTGATTCAAATTGAGGGTCAACGTGCATTAAATCTCGTGTTAAACTTAAATAATACGTGCACTTATCTACGTATTCTAATATTCAAAAACATGAGAGATACTCATGGTCTCTCAAACTCTCAAACTGAAACAATGATTAAGTGCTAGTCCTAGCAACGATAAAGTGCTAGTCAAATTGGTCGGGTGCTAGTGCTAAATAAGTCAAGTTAAGCAATAATTGGGAGCTAGTGTCAAAGGTGTCAAATTAAGCAATGATCAGTGCTAAATAAATCAGTTGAAACAATAACAGAGTGCCGGTGCTAAATAAATCAAGTTAAATAATGAACGGGTGCTAATGTTAAATAGGTCAATTTAAACAATGATGGAGTTCTAATCAACTTAATATTTAACTAGGCAAAATTACAATATTATCAAAATAAAAGGCTTAATTTAAGTGATATGTGCACTCATCTAAGAACATACGTCAACTTAAGCAATGATGAGTGCTAAATAAATTAAGTACTAAATCAATCAATTTAAACAATCTCTGAGTACTAGTTAAATAGGCCAACTTAAAAATAATAAAGTTAAGCAATGATTGGGTATTACTTGTAAATTTAGCCAAATACTAAATTTTAGTGTTAAATTAGTCACTTTAAGCACCAATGAAGTGTTAGTGTTAAGTAAGTTAATTTAAACAATGATTAAGTGCTAGGACTAAATAAGTCAATTGAAGTATTGATTAAGTACTAGTGTTAAGTAAGCCACACCTGAGCAATAATTAAGTGCTAATATTAAAATAATCAACAAAAACAATGATGATTAGGTGTAATTAAGTCAACTCAAATAATCACTAAATGTTAGTAGTAAATTTAAGTAATGACAAAGTTACAGTGCTAAGCAAGTCAATTTAAGTAATAGATTGTGTGATTGTGTTAAATAAATTAACTTCAGCGGCTATAAAGTCTTAATGCTAAATAAATCAACTTAAGCACCGATACAGTATTAGTGTTAACTAAGACAACTTGATCAATAATTAAGTGCTAGTGCTAAGGAAGTCAACTGAAGCAATGATTGAATATTACTTGTATATTTATACAATGCATGTCTTGAGACTGAATAAGTAAATTTAAGCAATGGCTGAGTACTAGTGCTAAATAAGTCAGCTCAATCAATGATTAAGTGAGTTAAATGTTAAATAAGTCAACTAAAGCACTGATAATATGCTAGTGTAAAGTAAGTCAACTTGAGCAGTGATTGAATACTTGTTGTAAATTTAAGTAATTAAGATTTGGGGATAAATAAGCCAATTTAAGCCGGGCACTTAGCGCTTGTGCTAAATGAGTCAACGTAAGCAAAGTTTTAGTGCTAGTGCTAAATAAAAAAACTCAAGTAGTGACTAAGTGTTGGTGCTAAATAAGTGAATTTGAGCAGCAATTTAATAAGTCAACGTAAGCAGTGATTTAGTGCTAGTGCTAAATAAATCAACTCAAACATTAGCTAAGGATTAGTGCTAAATAAGTCAAGTTGAGCAAAAATTTAATGCTATCCTCTAGTTTCTTGTATATTGGGTAAAATTCCACTCTATAATTTTAAAATTTTATCGACACCAATTAACAGGTAGAAACAAATGAATTGACGTTTAGTATACAATACTTAAGTCACGTTCATTATTTAATTGAAATAAATTTAAACTGTTTACAACTTTTTCTATTTAAAACACGTGTTTTTTTTTATTGTTTTCTGAAATGACAACATCATTATTAAGTAATTTTCAAACTAAATGTACATGTGTTATTTAAGTCCGGCTTAATTCTAAAACGTTTAAAATTAATATGTAGTACAAGTAAACTTGAGATTTTGCTAAAAAATTGCATAAAGATAACACGATTATCAGCATTTCCTTTTATTTAGTTTTTAAATAAATATTTGTATAGATTATTGAAAACACGAAATTTGATCTTTGTTCGTGCTATCTAAAGGATCATAATTTCAAGGACAATTATAAGGAAATTATTAGCAATTGTGTGGATCAATAAAATAAATATTATGATAATAAAATTTGTTTCAATTAATTTTAATTAACTGACCAATTTACGACAAAAATTATTATTTTTTTGAAACAACTGTACTGCCGTTCTATATTCATTAAATCCGTTATAACTAAATTGAACATGAATTATCGGGTAAAACAACCCTTATTTATCTATATCCGTGATATATTTATTGAATTCGTATTAACTAAACTGAATATGGATTAACGAGTAATACAACCCTTGTTTATCTATTTCCGCCTTATATTTATTAAATTCGTTATAAGCAGCCTGAAATATTGGGTGAAACAACCCTTATCTACCTATATCCGTTATTATTTATTAAATCCGTTATAACTAAACTAAAGACGAATTACTACGTCATTTGTCTACATCCGTTTTGTATTTATGAAATCCGTTATAACTAAACTAGATATAAATTGTAGGGTAAAACAACCCTTATTTCGTCACTTACCATTAAATCTTTGATTTGATTGACTAATGGTGATGATGAGAAAAAATTATTAACAGCTGAAAATAATTTCCCTTCAAACTTCGCCACTTTTTTCGTTTATTTTCAAAAACCACCCTTAGACAAAATCTACAACAATACAAAACAAAATTACAAATATTTAAACTGATCCACCCTCGATTTTAACATTACTTTAAAAAAAGTAATTAATGAGAATAATAAGATTTACAGCCCTTAATTATGGCACAGTTGCCACCCTTATTACTGTCACACTCCACTGACAATAAAATCACATTTGTGATCCAAGAAACAACCCCATCAACACATCTATTTGTTATCTTGTTGGGGTTGTTTTTTAAAATTGTGGATAGTTATGAAACTCACCTTTAATTGTGTTGGAATTTTATTTGATTTTATTTTTAAGAGTATTGAAATTGATATGATCCAGATGGGGGATGCTGTAAATTGTATGGCAGACATGCGCAAATTTCACGTGTTTTCGCCAAGGGTGGGGGTTGGTTTAAAGGCGTTGTTCCCTGTCATTTTCGCAATTAAAATTGTCAACCAATTTAGTGGAATTCGTTTCAAGAAAAAAACACAAATCTAGGGGTGAGTTTGATTAAATTCAATTATCATCTGTCTTATCAATTATGATAAGAATCCTGTGGGAAATATCCCTTAACAATAGACAATTATCGCCTATTCTTCTATTAATTACGTCTAATTTAAACGAAGATTATTCAATTAGGAGATCACGTTGGCGTTGATTGGAGAGACAACCCGCATCTTGTAAATTCAATCAAATCGACTTAAACCACCCCTAATTCCGCACCCTTCCCCTGGTAAACTCTACTACTGATTTTGTTGATCACACCACCCTTATCGATCGATATTTGTACGTTTTGGTAATCCCACAGAAATCATCCCCTATAGTAACAACCCTCCCCACTACAACGCCACTGATAGTAAGACACGATCAGGTGATTATACTATGGATTAGCTAAATCTTTAAACAACCCCCTCTTATACTCCTCTATAATTGTTGATTTCTATTTAAGGTTAGAATTAGGGTCATTTTCGATTGTGTTTTGTTCAACTTCCCCTAAAAATAGTAGGAGAACATGTGTGATTTAAATAAAGATAGAATAATATAGTGTTTGTCGTTTGTTTGTCTACTAGTGTTAGCCGACTACGATTCGCATTCATTATCGTGAAAACGTCCAACATAGGCGGCGGTGATCCATCAATTGTCTGGCAAGTAAGCTGGAAATTTTCAATTGTTTTTAATTAATTAATTTCCAAATTAATTACAGTTGAATTAATTAATTAATTTAACAAAATGGTCGATCAATTTTTGGGTAAAAAGTACAAATTGGCCTCCAGTGAGAATTTTGATGAATTCATGAAGGCTCTCGGTAAGTTGGTCTTTTGTTAATCCAAATTCTAAATTAATAATCAAGTGACACGTGTTTTACCCCTTCAATTGTTTAGAAATTCTAATAACTAGATTTGAATAACGTTCAGTTCAAGGTTGATTTTCATTTATTTTTTGTCGGTTTCCAGTAATATTACGACTAAATGTTTCCGATCAAGTTACCTATGTATGTTTTTTTTTTTTGTTTAGCATGGTAATATGATGATTGTGGTTTTAAAATGACTCATAAATCGGTGAGATTTTATTACTATTATTTATACAGTACGTCCTTAAATTTGTAAATTTAAAAATCAAGTGTGTACGTTATTGGGACATTGTGTAGTTTTGATTTTTAATTAATATTTGATAATAAAAGAAAAATCAATGATAACAGCCCACTATGTTTATTTACGATTGGAAATTTTGATTTGTTAAGCTTGTGCTACACCTACATATTTATTGATAAACTATTTCTCTCTTTCTAATGTACAGAAATCGCAATAGTTGCATCTCTCTCTGCGCCGAATTGATTCGAATAAAATTGTCCGTGAAATCAAGTTTACAGTTGTATTCTCTAACTTTATGGAGATTCGTTATCATAACAATGCGGATATCAACAATAGAATTTTATCTCACTCTTTACTATTCTATCATATGTAGGATTGAAAAGAGAGAAGACCAAAATAACCTTCAATGTTGTCATGATAATGAATCGCTAAAAAGTTAGAGAATACCAATGTTACATTTTTTTATATTTTTTGACGTAATTTGACATTTACAAGCGACATTTTAACGTTCAACCACGACATTTTTTTGTGAATCAAGCTTTACACAGTCGTATTCACTAACTTTTTGACGATTCGTTACCATGACTAAATATAAAGGAAACTATACAAAAGTGATTGTTAGTTTCTATCGTTGTCAAGGTAACGAATCGCCAAAAATTTAGAGATTACTGATAATCGTTTATTACGGTAGTAAAATGACGTCATTTCTCCACCATATGTAGGAATAAAAACTGTATGCAATCATCAAAGAATACTGTAATTGAAATCGTTGATTAAACAATTGAAAAAAATTACAATCAACTGTTAAAAAATCTTTATTACCATGGTAACAGTTACCAGTTAATACATAGGTATAATAAAAAAAATGTTTTTTTCTTGTTTTTTTGTCTGTATTTTATTTAATGATGCAATTTGATATTTAGAAGCGACATTTTTGTGTTAATCAAGCCTTATACAGTACAGTCGTATTCTCTAACTTTTTTGACGATTCATTACCATGACAACAAATATAAAACTGATTATTAATATCTACAGTTAGTGTAAATCAAGACTTAGCAATTTTAAAATTGATCTATTAATCATAGCCAACTATAATTTTAAAAAGTAGATACATCAAACTAACAATTTAATAAAACTTAACCTAAAAAATGATGAAAACAAAAGAAACTAAACCATTTGTTTATGTTTTTTTGTTTTTGTACTTATATAATATTTCTTGAAGCAATTTAGCATTTACAAACATCTTTTTTGTGAATCAAGCATTATATAGTCGTATTCTATAACTTTTTGACGATTTGTTACCACGACAAAGTGATTGCTAATATTCACTGTTGTCATGGAAACGAATCATCAAAAATTTTAAGAATACCATCTATAATATTTTGTTATAATAGTAAAGTGACGTCATTTCTCCACCATGTGTAGCAATAGAAATTATATATAATTATCAAAGAATGCCGTGACTAAAACAGATGATTAAACAGTTGAAAAAAATCACAATAATTACAGTCAACTGTTACTGAAAGTAAGAAAAAAGATCGTTATCACCATTGTAACAAAGTGACAAGTCTCTTATATCTGGTAGTAGTATGACATCACAGATATGACGCAACGGATAGTGTAAATCAAGCCTTAGCAATTTAAAAATTAGTGTAACAAAAGAAAATAATACTGATAATCACCACAGCCAACTATAACTATCACAGCTAAATAGTTTAAATTGTAACAATTTATTAAAACTTAACTTAAAGAACTCAACCTAAAGAAAATGGTGAAAACAAAAAGATATGCACTTTTTTGTTTTTCTATTTTTATAAAATAATTACAGCCAACTATCACTGTTTTCAAAATTAAAAAAAAAAACGGGTAGAGCAACTCTTAAAATTTAATTTTTAAGTCAAGTTTCATTGTAGATTTAGTGACGTAATTTGACATTTACAAGCGACATTTTTGTGTGAATCAAGCCTTATAATTTTTCCTTATTGTAGTGATATGACGTCATTTCTCCACCATATAGAAAATATGTACAATTATCAAAGAATGTCGTGACTTAAACAATTGATTAAATAATTTAAAAAATACAATAATTGCAATACTGTTTTAAAAAGTGTGATTACCATGGTAACAAATATCAGGTTGTAAAATGACGTCACAGATATGATAGTAAATGACGCAACGGATAGTGTAAATCAAGCCTTAGTATTTTAAAATTGTATCACAAACAAAAATGACATAATACTGATAGTAGTCATGGCCAACTGTAATTATCCAAACTAGATACTTGAAATTAATCTAGAGAGAATAATAAAAACAAAAGAAAATAGGTCATGTTTTCAAGATTTTTGTCTATATGCCATAATCACAGCCAACTGTCACAATTTTTAAAAATAATAAAACAATGAATCGTGACAGCTAAACGTGACGCCATTGTAATTCTAATTAAGGACAAATTTAAATGACGAGCCGCCACTGATTACTGCCACAATTAATTACAAGAACAAAAAGTGTAAATCAGGCTTTATTGTTCGAAATTTTAATTATAAAATCAACGATTGTTTTTTGTTTTTTGCTTGTCCAATTATAACCACAGACAAGTATGATTGTTTGGACAATATTTAATAATAGATAATTATAATGAGTTATAGGCGTAAATATTTAATATGAATGGACCTTTACCCTTAAAATTACAGTAATATTAAAATACATTAAAATAATAATCCTATAAATAAACAGTCAATTAAAAAAATAATTAGTTGTTAATTAAAAAAAAAACAGTAGTAGGCTGTGGAAGTTTTCAACAATCAAAATGGAAGTCCAATGACCGTAATCATTATATCCGTTTATTTATTCAATTGTCATAATAATAGCCACCTATGACAAATATTTTCATTATTAATTTACCATATATTTTTTTAAATCGTCTATTGTTAGTAAATAAATAATAATTGTAGTCATTTGAAAAAAATATATATTCGCTTGTTTGTTTGTTTTTTTTAATGTGGACTTATAAAGTCCATAGTACATCTTGTCGCAGATAAATTAAATTGCTGCTTATTCTCCAAATCTAGTCGCTTGTGGAATTCGAACAAGTTCACTCGTTTCTCTACTAGTTATAGATTAAAAAATTCTTGTGTTATCGGCCATTTTGTAAAATCTTTTAAGAAAACAAAAGAAATACACGAAATTACCATGTCTCTTGATAGTATTGTTGGTAAAAAGTACAAATTGGATAAAAGTGAAAAATTTGATGAATATATGAAGGCGTTAGGTGATTAATTTTTGAATTATTTTAATTTTTTACAATTTCTATAATTAAAATTATTAATTAAATCGTTAAATATTGGATTTTTGTGTGTTTAGGTGTGGGTTTGGTGACCCGTAAGATGGGCAATGCCGTCTCGCCGGTTGTCGATTTGGTAAAAGACGGTGACGAGTACGTTTTATCATCGAGTTCGACATTCAAAAATGTCGTCGTACGTTTCAAGCCGGGCGTTGAATTCGACCAGGAGACCCCCGATGGACGGAAAGTCAAAGCAACCATCACCATCGATGGCAATAAGTTGCATGAGATCCAGAAGGATGCCAACGGTAAAGAGACGGTAATCGATCGTACCTTTACCGCCGACGAAGTCAAAATGGTAAATTTTTGGGTGCTTTTCAGCGGGGAATTTCCGTTAATCTCCGTTAATTTTGCAGGTAATGTCCGTTGATAATGTCACAGCAACCCGTATCTATAAAATTCAAGCTTGAGTGATAAGTAATCGGCCAAAATTCGGCGGTGATAAATGATAATTTTCGAAATTATACACCGTCTGGACTGATTTTTGTATTGTTTACTTTTTTTTTTCAGTAAATAAGATTTATTGTATGTAATTAATGTTGTTGGGAGAACAAACAAAATAACATCACTTTTTGGATTGATAATAAAACAATTGCTTCAAATTCATTTGTTTTATTCCTGTACCATTTTGATTTGTACTTATCTATTGATAATGGGCCACAGATACAGTATGTACAACACAGTTAGCCATGCTTTTAATGAAGAGAATAGTTGGCCATGATTTTGTTGAGTAGTCATAGCTTGCTTCATACTTCACTACATTTGACATTTATTGAATTAAACAAACAATTGAAACAAACTACGACATACGTAGCAAGCTCAAGTGATCCCTATACCACTTTGATTCACACTTATCGTAAATCCATATAGGATGGATAATGGTAATTCGATCGATAGTTGGCCATATTTTTGGCAAAAAGAGTAGTTAGCCATGTTTTTTTTTTTGATAAGAGTCTGAGCTTGTTTCGTACTTTACAAAATTTGACATTGAATTAAAAAATAAACAACTGAATTAAGCTGAGACATACGTAACAAGCGCAAGTGATACAAAACAATATTTATTGTAAATCCACTGATAATCTGTCACATATACAGGGTGATTCAATTCGTAGTCGGTTGTGTGTTACAATAACTGAATAGAGTCGTAGATTGCTTCATATTTTACTAAATTTGACATTGGTAAGAAGCAAGCATTATGTAACAAGTTCAAGTTGTGATAAAACAATTGTTTCAAATTTATTTGTTTCGTTCCTATGCCGTTATGATTCATTTATCGTAAATATATTCATAATAAGCTACAGGTATAGGGTATATTGAGTGTACCACGATAATTTATCTCGAAGTTGGCTATGCTTTGATAGTGTCGTAGACTACTTCATATTTTCCTAAATTGGTTGTTAATTTATTTTACAAGCATTCGAATAAAGTTACGACATAATATGTAGTTAGTTCGCTGTTCCATTGGTGAATAGAGTCGTAGATTAATTCATATTCTACTACATTTGATATTTATTGAATTAAATAGAAAGCAACTGAAACAAGCTACAATACTAGCAAGATGATCAAACAACTGCCTCACATTCATTTGTTTTACTTCACTGACATTTATTTATGACGTTATGTAACAAAAACAAAGCCATCTATGTGGTTAATTAAAGTAATTCCTCTAGTAGTTGGCTGTGTCTTTGGCGCATAGAGTCGTAGCTTACTTCATATTTTACTGTATTTGACATTTGTTGAATTGAAAACAAGAATTATCATTATTTAGAACAAACAAAACGACATCACTTTTTACAATGATAATAATAAATAAAACAATTGTTTTAAATTAATTTGTTCCATTCATATACCACTCCGATCTCCTTATCCATTCATAAAATCGGCCACAGATGCTACAGGGTGATTAATGCTAATTAGCTTCGTAGTTGGCTGTGCCTTTAGTGAATAGAGTCGTAGATTGATTCGTGTTTTTCATTTTGTCATTCGTTCAGTTAAAGAACAAGTAACCGAATCAAGTTACGACACTACGTAAATATTGTTGTACATCCTGTTTTGTTGTTGTTGATGCATTTGTTTGTTTTGATATAATCGTTTTTAAAAATAGATTTACAGTTTTTTGTACTTTAGATACTCAACTTTGGTGTGTCTAAAGTCTATTTGTCCGAAATTAACTCAGAAAAAATAGAAAATTAAATAAAATTTTGTTTAAAGACGATCAAAGTTCAATTATGCAATATCGTTTTGAGATTTTAAAAATATTTAAGGTTGACAACAACTTTTCTCTTTTTCGTTTTTAAAAATATATCAATGGCATCTACAGCGTACGCCACTTAAAACTGTTCACATTCGGTTAATACAGTATTGATGTCACAGTAACCAGACGTTACTATTAATTTAACTACAAACATACACGATGCAGAAAAAATTCTTATTATAGTTGGCTGTGGCCTAATTAAGTAGTGTCGTAGATTGGTTGATACTTTTCTATTTGACATTCACTAAATTTGACATTTGCTGATACAATTTTTCAAGTGTCTAGACCAAAATCTGCTAGATTTCGCAGCAGTTGATTGTAATAAAACTTTGGAAAAGTGCCAATGTTGGCCGTATTGGCGCTCATAACAGCCACATAAAAGAGAGAGCTATAATAATTGTAGCTCTATTTCTTACGATAGCCATCTTGTTTTTTTTCTCATTTTCTAAACTCCTGTCAACAACTGGTGGAAAATTCGTTGCCAACTTTATAAATAATTCAAGATTTGCATTGATAAACAGCGCTACAGTGGCGAGAATTGGCATTACAATGCAAGAAAATCTAGCACGCCTTCAACTATACTTTTTCTCTAAGTTGGTCATGTTTTTGCTTACGTAGCGTTTTACTTTAGTTCGGTCACTTGAAAAAAATATATAATCCAAGACTTGCTACGTTTTCAGTACTTATTATACAATAAAAAATTAAGGAATCTAGCAGGTCTTGCTACACACTTGTTTACATAACACAAGTTTACTATCGGTAATACAAGTAACCAGATTTTAGAATTAAACAATCTATACATAGAGCATCAAGTTGGCTCTGCCTTTGTTTCGTAATGTCGTAGATTGGTTCATTCGCTACTAAATTTGACGTTTGACATTGTAGGACTGCTACAATAATTGGAATTAAGGAGAAAAGTGCAAATTTTGGCCGCATTGGCGCTCATAACGATTTCATAAAAAGAAACGGCTATAGTATATCTATCTTTATTCCTCACCACCGCCATCTTGTTTCATTTATTATCTTAGCAAAACTGATTAATTTGTTGCCAACCAGACAAACATTAAAAAATCCAAGAATTTTCAATGAAGCAAGCCTACAAAACCGAAACATAAGTCGTTGCTTGCTCAATACGTTGTGATTTTACAACTTACTTTTAATTTTATGATTATTGTACTTGAGAGAAATAGATTAATTAAGGCTCAAATTCATTAAAATCGATAAATATATTACCATTAAGTGGAATTTGGAATTAATAAACATTTTAATTAAAATAAATTGAGTAAATTTCAATACGAGGAAAGACAACAAAAATCAAATACGATCCTGGTCTGTACCAATAGATTTAAATACGGCCCTGTCGCGCGTGTATAACTGGTTGTCTAACCACCGCACCGAATTTTCTTGTAAAAACACAAAAATTGATACTATTAACTGAAAAATTACTAAAATTATCACAAAGTATTATCAAATTTTGGAGAAAATATCGATAATTCACAATAAATTTTAAAATAATTGATAAAAATCGAAATTTAGGTTTAGTGCCATCTATCATCGGTTTTCTGTAATTAAAAATTACATAACGGTAACTTTACGTCATTCATCTTAATCTATCTTTGTTTAACCTATATGAGAAATGCAATGAATTAAACAAAGATAGAGTATACTGGAATATCAATACACCAACCTCTATTCAAAAACGTTTATGTGTTGAATAGAGCAGGCGATGTGAAAAATAGTTGACGTTCGATGTTTGTTGTCTGTGTTTGTGTTTTGTTCCACCGATCTGTCAAAAATTTTTTCCGGCATTAAACTGATAAGAATCCGTCAATATTAGTGATAATTGCAATTGTTTTTCAAAGTGATAATCAATACGAAAATGTGCTGTTTTGATAGTGGTGTTTTTGTAATGGCGTCTAATTTATATTGAAAATTGTAGGTTAGAAAATTTTTGACGAATTTTCTTTTGGAAAATCACAACAAATAGGTAAACATTTGTGTTTATTTTGATTAAATTTTAAAAATTCACCTAATTTGATTAGAAAAACTATAGAAATTCTATAAATTTATTGATTTTTAGTTGGAAAACATCCAGATCTAGTTGGTTGTGGTTGTTGTGCATTTGTCCGTATAGCCTCACCCCATTTTGACAGTAACCACCCTAACCTCAATTCCAATTCTTAATCAGTTTATCTTATCAAATTAATTAATTGGAATTAATTATAAATTAGGAGGTGTGTCATTTGTTTGGAATACTGCAAAAGAGTAGAATTTGACCTTGTCCTCAGCTGATTTCCGACATCTAAACAAGATTATAGTTGATCTAGTTTTATTATATTTCTATCTCTTTCTATCTTATAATAATAGCACGCATCTCTATCTAATTAGAAAGTGATTTTTTTTGTTATTCTATTATAGAAAATTTTTTTGTTATAAACAATTGAAATTTCATGGCATTCTATTCGAACTTTATCTCTATTTAGAGAGAGATAACTATATGTATAGAATTGTTGTTTGTTCTAATTTCCGGTCTTTTTTTGTTTTAAATCGTACAGTTCCGGTTTAATTGTGGTGAATAAGGAAGTGGTAATAGTGGTGAAGAAAAACGAAAATCCCTAAGTCTTATCAATACTGATATGGGGGAAATTTCTTGTACTTACAAATGAAAGTGTTTGATAATAGTGATAAAACACGAAAATCTTTAAATTTTCTAATGTTATCAATAAATAAATGTTCTAATATTATCCTGATAAGGTAGGGTGGGAAATTGGATTTTTTTTTCGTGTATTTTTCTCTTCTAAAGGGGTTTTTAAGGGCTATTTTCTTATACTTGTCTTGAAAGTGTTCTGCCTCTAACAATAAGTATTTGAAGTTATTTTTATGAAGCATACTTACCTTGAAATTTCAATTTTTTTTCTAATCTCCTTCAACCTTCAAGAATTATCGTGTATTTGGAGTGATCCTGAATTTTTTTTTACTTAGAAAACCATTAAAAATTTTCCTTGTTCTTCCGTTTCTAGGGTATATTTCATCTATTTGGATGTGCTCAGCTTGACTTGCATCATTTTAAATTAGGCTTAAGGTTACACTTCATCTATTTGGATTTGGTTAACTTGATTTGCATTACTTTAGATTAAGCTTACAAGTTAAGAAGGCTTAGGCTGTGCTTTATGTATAAGCTTATTCTTTGCTTTTTAAGATCCTTTCAACTGTGGCTTAGTAGTTCTTACTAGTTCCTTTTGGTTCAGCTGTACGAAAACTTCCAATGTTTGATCCACGATTTCTCCTTTATTTTTCAGTAGCATAAAATGATTAAAATATTATTAGAAAGAGGATTTCAAGGCGTATCTGAGAAGTTTTTTTATATTGAAAAATTCATATGCAATTTTGAGTTATAGAAAAGAATCTTAGAGCCCATTTTATATATACCTGTATATATTCTTCCTCATGATTTGGCTAATTTTAGCTTATTTTTCAATTTTTTCTCAAAATAGCAATTTAATCCAGAAAGTAGATAAAGTTGTCTATAAAACCTTTCAAACTTTAGGTGGAAATAGTGAGTTTCCTTTGAATTTCCAAAATTTAACTGTTTGCTGAACGTTTTCTAAATTCGTCTTTTATAATCTTTCATTGGTTCAAGTCTCTAAGTTGAAAATTGTGCTAAAATTTGGAAAAAATTCTACGCTTTTTGGTTGATTTTGAAAAATTGTAACAAGTAGGAAACCATGCTTTAAGATTTCCTTTTATAACGAATCTTTCCTTTTGTATACGAATTTTCCAAAATAAAACACACTAACAGGTCAATTTTAAAATGTTCTCACTAACCGTCTAAATCAGGTGGAGAACAAGTGAGAAATCATTTACAGAACGGCATTTTTGCACGCCGAATTGAAAAGAACAAGTGTGAGTTCTAAAGGCTTTTTTATCACACCTATTGTGGACTACTTATTCTTGTATCGAGGTCTTGTATTTTGTATTTCTTTTTTGTCTTATTCTTCACTAAATTGTACGATGTTTTAACGGCTTAAAAAATATAAAAAAATCGAAAAAAGTAACATGTTCTTGGATTTCTTCAATTCAGAATTTCGCGCGGATTTCCTCTCCCCCTCCCTCATAAAAAATTCTTAATCTGCACCTCAAAATGTTCCCTTCTAATTTCTTTCTAATCGTTTGGGAAAGTGAGAAATTGTTCATTAAACATGGGCATTTTTCGTACACCTTCAAGACTTTTTGCATATGTTTTAAAGCTATTATGGGTTAGCTTGCTTTCTTCTAAGGTTTTATTATAGCTTGAATTTCTTGTTTACTACTAATTTTTCAGTAAATTCTCAGTTCTTTTTCGGTTTTAAAACGACTTAAGTACCTAATTCTTAAGTACTTAAATCTCATTCTTTTTAGTCTTCATATTCACACAGCAATAGTTTAAAATTGCTCAGTAGTTATCTCCAGTAGACCCTCCAGTATAACCCTTTTGTAGTGTCTCTCTTAGTACCGTTGAGATTCTCAGTTGGCATCCTTCTTATATTGGCAGTCTTCTTATATTTAGTTTGTTTTATTGATGTTGAAAAGTAGATGACAAGGTCGATTAATTTGGGATTATTTAAGTGAGCTTTTAGTATTAAAATAATCGATTGCTTTGTCATGATCAATGTTGTTTTTTGACTTTTTTTTTCAGGCTTCCTTAACCTTAGTCAAATAGTTTTAATTTGTACTTTTGGATCGATAAAATCTAATCCTCTTGTGGGGAAAAATTTTGATACTTACTTCAAGCGTAAGTAATCCATTTAGACTCAATTCTATTGTATTTGAGTAGAGAAGGCTTATGTTTAAATAAAAATTTCAGACTGCTTAAAATGTTTAATTCTTCTAAGAATCTTCAACAAATCAGAATCTATCAATAACCGCTCTTAATATTCTACTGTGTGTTTCACGTACCTACTAACTTCCAGACTTAAAGAACTCAAGGCTTTGTATCCAATAGGTTTCAATTTGTTATACATATGTGCCATCATTTTAAGTTTTGTTGTGAAGATTAGCTTCATATACAGTACGATTCTCATTGCTAGGTTCATTTGAAATAAATTCCTGACACTCCCTCAGAGAAATAGTAGATGTATAAAAAATAAGCTAGATAGAGGTAGATACAAAGTAGATGGGCAAAAATTGGACTTCGAACACCCTTGCCCAAGTCACTTACTTTCAAAGAAAAAAATTTGACCTTCGAATTTTACAAATTTTTGGGGACTTGCTGTCTTTGCCGTACTCATGTGGCACATTAATTTAGATAAAGATCGAATAGAAATACAAATAACCGGATTTTAACGATAGCTTCGTCTTTATCTAAATGAATGTGCCACATGAGTGCGGCAAAGATAGTAAGTCAGGTGAAATTTTTTCCTATAAACCAGAGTAGTTTGTTTGGACAAACGACTAAGGGTAGGTCAAATTTTCAATTTTTGCCTACCTAGTTTGTATCTATCTCTCAAACTTTTTTTAATACATCCACTATCTCTTTGAGAGGGTGGAAACATTATTTTTCTCATGCGCCTAGCAATGAGAATAATGTTGTAATATATCAAATGTTTCAAAGTTTTGAGTATACTTCACAGAAGAGTTTTGTAAAATCAAATTTTGAAACTTCTTAGGAAAATTTTATGCCTTACCGAAGAGTTGTTCTAATAGTATTTATTTTATAGGCTTTATAACTCTATTACAAGAAGTAAAATTTGCCATTATTTTTGCTTTTGTTATGGACAACTGAGTCTATAGAAGATATCAAATGTGTCGACGTTTTGTGTGTTTTTCATAGAATCAAATTTTGAATTTTTTTTAGAAAAATTTTACGCCCTCTTAAAGGGCTTCTTCTAATTATAGCCATTATAACAGAGAATAAAATTTGCCATTATTTTCGACTTCATTATGGATAATAACTTTATCTATAGGAGATGTCACATGTTTCGAAGTTTTATGTATTTTCCAGAAGCTCTCTGTAAAATAAGACTTTGAAATATTGTTACGTCTTCCTTATAGAATTTTCTAATTATATCCATTTTAACAGGTTTAAATCTATTACAAGAAGTAAAATTTGCCATAATTTTAGACTTTGTTATGGATAATTCCATTTATAGAAAATATCAAATGTTTCAATGTTCCTTGTATTCCCTAAAGAAGATCTCTGCAAAATCAAATTTAGAAACTTCCTTAGGAACACTTTAAAAATAAAATTGTTGATTGTTTTCTGTGAAACAAAATAAAATCATAAAAATACAATTTTAGATAAAAGTGAATACACTCTAATTTACAAAAGAAGAACATATAAGTCTCTACTATAGAAATTTTAGAAATCCTAATAATGTTTTATTTCCTTTAAAAAGTCGTTTTTAATTAAATTTTTCCATTCCTATTGAATAATGTTGTTAATTTCTTTCTATTTAACAATAGATCAATGAATACCGTTACTTTCTCTGCTGTTTTGTTACTATTAGAGATTAAAAGCCAAAAAAAAAGAAATTCTTCCTTCTAATAATTACAACAAATAAGCCCGTATTCTTTAATCTTCTTAAATAGGTAAGACATAACTTACTATAGTTGCATTACGCAGAGTATTGGCAATAACTGTCATTTCAATATAAATGTAGTTAGAGAGTAGTTAAAATGTAGTTAAAAAGTTACAGAATACGAGCCAATTTTAGTTTAAATATTGATGGTAGGTTGATCGAAATGAAGTAGATCGACTATAATATCTCCCTTAAAAGTGAATTGTACTGTTAGGTGTGTCTTAATCATAAATCAATACACAGACTATTCATCCCACCTACTGTGTGTTGTTTGTATTTTTATTTTTATTGTACTTTAGTTTTTATTGATGAAATAACAAGAAAGTTCAATAATTTTACATGGGAATTTAATTAATTTTCAGTTGTAAAAGTTTAAAATTATGTAAGAATAAACATAAATTTCTTTAATAATAAATTCTCAAATTGATACTTCTATTTCAATAATTTCTTGTCCTAAATTTTTTTCTAATAACTTTTTTTTTAGTTTGGTTAAAAGCCAAAGAATACACGAGATCTGATTTATATCAAATCTCTCTTCTATTATTAAGCCACAAAACTGTAGCAATTTAAATTCCATCAAAAGATCGAGCAAAAATATGCTTCAACTATCATTATTATCATTATTATAATCATTATTCTTTTGTTTAATTCGATGTGAAATTATTTTGAAGATGTAAAATTCTAATTATAATGCTAATTTTTTGTTATTTTTGTTTTGTTCCAGATAAACGCTATGTTCAATTTTATAAAGAAAGCCGGTACTGGTGCTGTTACATCATCATCATCAACAACATCTGATAAAGATGATAAAGAGAAAAGGAAACGTGATAAGAAAGACAGGAAAGAGAAACAAAAACGTGAACGTGCTAGTATGTCAGCTGAGGAACTTTTACGTTTAGATGAGGTAAAATTTCTTTAGAATATACAGTTAAGGCAAATTCAACTGAATACATAATTTCAATAAGAATATTTTTACAACCTTCTTTATTTGATTCTTTATTTGTTTTTGAACTGTTTTAATTTTGCAAATTTTGCAATACGATCAATATTCGATTGTAAACTAAAACTGAACAATTAGCACCCATATAAATGTTAATCTAATTAGAAATGTTGAATTTTAAAACATGAACATCTCCAATTATAAATTGTTTATAATTTCAAAATACCTAATCTATTGATAATTTTTACGATAGCAACAAACATACGAGTAGACAATTTAAGATAGTCTTTTGATAAGAAACGATCGAGTAAATCGAATGTGTAATAGTCATCAATAAATAATATTTGTTATAAAGTAGAACAAACAATTAAACATCTGTTATTGATGATATAGATATTATACTTCCTCAAGATTACTTTACAAAAGCAAAAAAATTGAGATTTTGTATTTTTTATTTGTGGTTTTGTTGTCAATAACTATTTGGCATAGTGGGTCACAGATACAGTTTCCAAAGGTGTTAAATGATTAATAAAAAGAGGACTAAAATAGGCCAATTAGTGGTATTTTTCACGTTATTAGTTCAGTCAAACAATTTTATTTGTTGTAATTGTAACTTCTATCTAGAATGCTTGTTTTCTGAAACTAGAGTAGTAATTTTAGGGAGTGATATAATTTTATTTTTATTGTTGTGCCGCAGTTTTTAGCTCTTAAAAATTTTGAGTCCAATTTTTGTATTTTTAACGAAATTAAAATTTTTTGGTTTTTCAATCAATATTGAAATTTTGGTACTTTTTGGCTTTCAATCAAAGTTGAAATAGATAAAAAGTGTCATTATTAGCTCTTAATTGAAGCAAAAAAATGTTGGTCTTATAATTGGACCCGTTATTTCTTCTGTTCTTGAGTTCTTTTGAAAATAGTGAGAATTTGAAACCTTTTGCAAATGGCTTCAGAGACTTACATTTTCAGATTCGTGATTTTAAACCTTCAGATTTCTCATTATTTTGTAAAGAAATATCAAAAAGTGTTATACATATAGACTCAAAATGGTTCTTGGTGGCACTAATATTTCTGTTCTAGAGCCATTTTGACAACCATAAAAATTTGTAATCCTTGCTAATGATTTCAGATTTACATATTTTCATAGCTCGTATTAGTTTGTATTAATCCCTATAAGGGTCAACTAAAACTCTTAACCAGCCCAGAAATGGTTTTGGCTCTTTAATTGGAACAGCTGCTTTTTCTGTTTTTGAGCTTTCCTGAAAGAGTCTTGCATCATTTGTAAATACATGAATTTAGACTTTTTCACCAAATGGGATCAACTAAAACTTTAAGCTAATCCCAATAACTGGAGTTCTTCTTTCTTCTTAATCAATTCTAATAGTAGTGAAATTTCATAGTTTCTTGTAAACGGCTCCGAATATTATCAGATTCATTAATTTAGAACTACAGAGCTCTCTGTTTAGAGAAAAGAACTAAAAAAGCCAATTAAAAGTCTTTACTAGTCCAAAAAATGGGTTTGATTATAAACAATTCTGAAATTCATTAAAATGTATAGTCCCTTGCAAATGATTTGTAACATTTTCAGATTTATACATTTAGATGTGCAGTGCTTCGATAGTTTAGCACAAAAATATCGAATAGGGCTAACTAAATGTCTTAGCTAGCATAACAAACAGTTCTGTCATTGAGTTATGCTAAAAACTATGAAAACTTGAAATCTCTTGCAAATGGTTACAGAGATTTACCACGTTTATAATTACCAGATTTATATATTGAGGCTTTCAGACCTTTTACTGTTTTTGTAAAAATACCTAAAAGGTCCAACTAAAAGTCTTAGCCTAAAAAATAGTTCTGGTCTTTTAACTGAAGTCGTTTCTTCCGTTCTGAAAACCATAAAAATTGACACTTCCTTAGTAAAACAATATCAGGAAGGACCAACTAGAAGTTTAATTCTATAATAAGAGTCTAGTTTCTAAAATGATTTCTTAGCCTTTTTTTAGAATATAATCTCTGGCTTTTCTTCTTTATATCGATAAATATTTACAGTTTTAATGACACATGATTTAAATTATATAATTAATTAACCTTTAATTATAATTTCTTGATTAAAATTCTGCAATTCTCTCTTGAAATGAATCTGAAAATTGGATGTTTTGAATCTTAGGAAATTATTTATATAATTTTACTATTTCAAATGCACTTGTTACAAATTAATTACATTGGAAAGTTTTATATATTGATTATTTATCAAGAAGGCCATATTTTTTGTTATTCAGTTATTTTCCAAAACAAAAATTATGGTATATATAAATATAGTATATACTATTTTTATAGTAGAATAAGAAAGAATAAGAAAGATAGAGAGACTAATAAATTGTAGAAGATAAAAGTTTTTACGTGTAATTTCACTATTAATTGTCACATATTTGATAACCGGTACAATATAGAAAGTCTATTTATCTTTATTCGTATCAGTAGTTATCTACAGAGTGTTCCTATTAAATTTGATTGTAGTTTACTGGTTAAAACTTTTAAATGAGTATTTTTACAGAAATAAATCACTCTGTATTAATTTTTTTTTTCTTCAAATTTTACATAAAAATAACGGTAATTATTCACTTCCTGTAATAATAGGACTTTCTCGTTATAATTTTGGATATAAAGTGAAATCGTAATCAATGAAAAATTTTAATTATTTGATAATTATGTGATTATTGATAATTAAATGATTTCTTATTAAGTAGTAGATGTAATAAAAATGGGAATATTTCTATTTTTATTGATGAACAAACTGATATCAGTTAATTTTCAAAATCTTTTTGCCAATTTGTAATCATACTAAATACTTGTACGAGTTCTTTTCTATTCAAAGTTTGATCAGCAATTTCCCATTTGTTTTCCACTTGACTAAAATGATTTAAAAAGTTTTGGAAAGATCATTTCAAAGTAAATTTAAAGATGAGTTTCGTTTCAAAAAAAAAACTCTATCAAATTTAGAGCTATACAAAGGAAACTTTTACGTTTTTTTTTCGCATTTTTCAACCATTTTTAAAAATATTTTTGTGTGAAATGTAGCCAATTTTGTGTAATTTGTATAGATTTTGATAGTAAATTGGAAGATTCTTTGTTTTTTATAATACTGCGCAGATATTTGCGCATCTTATTGATATTTTTAGAAATGAGAGGAGGAACGAGCCTTATTTTTAACAATTTTAACAGTTTTAACGAGCTTTATACTAACAGTTGGAAATAAACAAAAGAATAATCCAAGAGATAACAAATAAGTTATAAAGGTCGACTAATGAGAGGACATTAAACTTTACGATTTATAATTAATGCCTCTATTATATGTTGATATAAAATTATAGATGTTTATAGTTGTTCATAATTATTATTTAATTATAACAAATAGGATAAACAATGATTGGATTATGTTTTGATTTATTAATAATCAATTTTATTTTCATAGGTACGTCGTTCGTTGAAGATTCGTGGTCGTCGAAAAGAAAAAGAAAAACTACCATCTGGTATAACAGCCGATTATACTGCTGATTTTTTAGCAAGTTTAGAACATGCTGTTGATTCACCATTATTAAATTTAAATCCACCACCACCACCACCATCATTATCATCAACGTCATCATCACCACCATTACCCGGATCACCATTAACAAATTTAAATAATTTCGATTCAATTGGTAATGGTGGTAGTTGTGGTAGTGGTGGTGGTTATACACAATCTGATAGTTCTGAAACTAGTTTGAATTCAATTAATAATCCTCAATTATTACCACCACAACAACAACAAAATGGTAAACAATTACCACCATTACCACCAAAACCACCGAAACGTGGTATATTGAAAACACCAAGAGTTAATGTTATCCAACATCAAGATAATAGTCATGATCATAATGATCAACACAATAATTTAATAAGGAATACAATACAAAATGAATTGATAACTTATCAAAATTTACCACAAACAAATGGTAATATTATTAATAATTTAATTGATAATAAGAATTTGGGTAATGAATTATTAGTAATAACATCAACATCACCTAGTGCTGATAGTTTAACAGATACAACGAATTCATCATTTGCAACACCACCATTTTCACTTAGTCCAGTTGGTGAGTCTCAGGGATTTCACAGGTAAAAATACCCCGAGATAATTTAAAAAAAAAAGTTAGTTTCATTTTTTATTTTCAAATTTAGATGGTCACGTACATCAACTTTCGATGAGAATTTAGACTTACCATTACCACCAATAGCACCATTAATTTTACCAAAACCAAGAATTTTAACGATACAACGTCAAAAACCACCACGTAATGATTTTGGGTTTTCATTACGTCGTGCAATGGTATTAGAACGTGTTTGTGATAAAATTATAAATAATAATAATAATAGTGTTAATAGTTATAATAATATAAATAATAATAATATTAATAGTAACAATAGTGGTATATGTGATAATTCATCAATATTATCTCAATCTTCATCAACATCATTATCATCATCATCAACAATATCATCAACAACAATATTAAATAATCATATAACAATGAAAGCTGTAATATTTGCTGAACCTGGTACAATTATTCAACATAATAATGAAACTGGTTTATTACCTGGTGATAAATTATTGGAAGTTAATGGTATACCAGTTGAAGATAAATCAAGAGAGGAGATTATTGATATGATTAAAGCATCAGGGGATAGTGTTACGTTAAAAGTGAGTAGAAATTTTCTATTATTATTTGACTTTATATAAACTTTTGACTCTAAAAATGTTGTTTGTTCATGTTTTTACTTCATTGTTAATTGTATTGATGTTCTAAAAATCGAGTTTTATAAAGCTAAAGTTCTTGGTTAGAAGCTTAAAATCTTCAAATTTTGCCATTTTTGTCTCAATAGACCCTCAGTATTGAGGTCTTTTTGCTATGTTTCTGTTTGAAGCATATTTAAAGACATTAGTATGCCATATTTTTCATAATCTCCATATTGTAGGACTGGTATATTTATTTTAAAAATAGACCTCAGTAGTTTTATTATAAATTGTGTTGAAATTCTCTTTGTTTAGATCTTTAAAATCTTCAAATTTTATCATTTGGATCCTTATAGTAGGTACAAAACATAAATGCCTCATATTTTTAACATCCTCATATATTACGATTTAAGGATTTGTGCCTTTATTTTAAGCTTTTTTTATTTAAGCTTTAAATCATATAAGGCTGCCTAAAAACTGAGTTTGTTTTTGGGATGTTTAAAATTCTTAAACTTCGACATCTGTGTCTTTGTAATATGTAGTTATAGACCACAGTATGTTATATCTTTTAAAATTTGTATTTTTATTTTAAAAGTAGACAATATCATCATTTTAAATCATACTGGCCTCCTTGAAAAAAAGTTTTCTAAAATTCTACTTGTTTGGGCGTATAATATCTTCAATTGGTATTTGTGCCTTTTTAATAGGAGCAGATCCAAGTCCATCACAGTTTTTGAGATGTTCAAATACAAAGATTCTAGGATTTATGTCTTTATTAAATTAAATTAGATCTCAGTAGCTTCATTGTAAATTGTATTGACCTCTTAAAAATAAAGTTTTATAAAATTCCATTTATTTGGATTTTGAAAATCTTCAAATTTTGGTATTTGTATCCTTGTAATATATAGTTATAGACCCCAGTAGGTTTATATTTGTGCCATTCTCATCTTTTAGGATTGATGTTTTTATTTTTAAATTAGGCAGTAGCTTCATTGAAAATCATACGGACCTTGAAATAACGTTTTTTAAAATTTCACTTCATTGAGTGTATAGTATCTTCAAAATTTGGTACTTGCATCTATAGATCTAACAATAAGTCTATCATAGTTTTTGATATCTTCAGATAAAAAGATTTTAGTAGTAGCTTCATTGTACATTGTATTGATCTCATGAAAATAAAGGTTTATAAAATTCCATTTATGTGAATTTTCAAATTTTGGTACTTGTGTCCTTATGAAAGTTATAGATCTCAATACGTTAGATTTTTTTAGATTCTTAGCTTTTACGATTTGTGCCTTACTTTAAAGATAGACCTCAGTCGTTCCATTCTCAAAAATGAAATATAAAGTTCTATTTAAGTATTTGGATCTTGGAAATCCTCAAATTTTCAATTCGTATCCTTGTAATATGTAGGTGTAGACCTCAGTACTTCATACTTTTTGTCTTTATTCTAAATATAGACCTTAGTAATTTCATATTCTCTTACTTGGGCGTTTAATAATTGCCAAGTTTTGGTATTTTTGTCCTAATTATGAAGTATAGACCTCAGTATTACGCTTTTTTTATATTTCGGTTTGGAGTATGCCTAAAAATTTGCCCTTCATAATGTAGTATTTGTTTGGAGCTTTAAAATCCTCAAATTTTGAACTTTATTTTGACCTTAGTATTAGTTCTTCTTCTTGTATCGTGCTTAAAGCACATCCAAAGATGCGGCTTAATTTCTGATAAAACTCATGATTCAAGAAAATTGTTCAGTAGGTATCATTAATTCGATTTTTTGTCAAATACTTTCGAATTTTTGCCAAAATTAAGGCCCGATTTACATTTATTCATTTGTTAACATCTAAGTAGATTAGGGTATTTGTAAATAGTTGCTTAGAAAATTCAATTAAAGAATTATAATTTGATTACTTTAAGTTCAAGGTCTAGCAAAAAGCTCAATAAAGGAGCCCTGTTAAAAAAAATGTTTTTTCTTCATTTTAAGTAGGTTATAAAACATCAATGGTTTGTATTTTGATATAGAACAAAAATTTGATTTACCGTTATAGAATCCCTTTTTGGGATACAATTTAGATTTCTATCTATAGTAGAAGTCAATTTGTAGGTTATCCTATTTTTGGATCAATTTTAACCTTTATTCCATTAAGATCTATTTGTGGTAAACCATATGTATGCCTATAATTTAAAATATTTGATAGGGAGATATAAATTTCAAAGAGCGTGCAATAATATCATCATTAATTCACTCCTTTTTATCTGCTTTGTTATTTATTATGATTCCTATTTAAATATACCCTTAACGTTAAATTTTACCAAATACGGTTTTGTAAATGTATAAATACATTTAAGTAAGACATAGATTGATAAGTGACCTTTTTGTAATTTAGTTTAAAACTTTCCCTATAATTTCTATACGTTCTAGCTTGTATATACTACAATTATTACTTATTGTTAGTTTTATCAACAACTTAACAAGTGGAAAAAAATTGGAATTTGAGAAAAATTGTACGCGTTAAGTACAGTTTTAACGATAAGAGAAAGTAAATGGAGGAAATTTTCTTTTTAAATACAATACAATATAGTTTTCTTTATTATTATTCTTATTATTTTTTAAATGAAACAATAAGATATAAAACAATGGGTGAATTAATTTAAAATTTCAACGCAAAAAACACTCAACAATGATTTATAGATTAAGTTATTTTATAAAGTTTCTTATAATCGATGCATTTTTAATTATAGAGTTTAATTTTTATTATTGGTACTGTTTTTAAGTGGAAATAATCGAAAAAAATATCGATTTTCGGGATAGGAAATTATAACTTTTTTTCGTTACTCTTCTTATTACTGTTATTCTTTGTCAATTGTTAATTTAGTCATCGTTTTGTTTTTGTTTAAATCACCGTTATACGGATTTTATAGCGTTAATAGTATTTAATATTATTGTGTTCTTGTTTTTCGTTTAAAAATCAGTCAATCAATAATTGAAACAATTAAACATTTTTTGCTTTTCATTCTTAATTGTATTGTTGATTGTTTGTTATAAAAACAGTCTTGCAAATTCCTGTAAGATATGCTCTAATTACAATTTGTCAGTTTCTTTTTTATAATTTAATCAACTATTACAGTTTTAAAGAATAATATAAATTTTATATACTGTATGCCACCGTAGAGACGCAAAATTGCTCATTTTGGTGGTTTACACCAATTTAAGTCACACTGGGGTAGTATTTTTAAGTCTTGAGTATTGAAGAATAGTTGTAAGTGCTACTTAATTATCGAAAAATTAAATAATGAAGTTATCTTTTTCTACTTTTTGAATGTTTTTTATATTTGGTCAAATTTTTGTTAAGCTTTGTTATTTTTTAATTGTCCCAAAGACATGTGTAGTTTGTTTTTGAA
>JACDRP010000598.1:0-32512 GCA_013841185.1 Hycleus phaleratus | reverse complement strand
CAGCCTTAAGGCAGCAGAGAGCCCCTCTTTGCGCATCTGTAAGTGGAGCGGAAATAGGTCCAGAAGTGTCTCCATTGCTGCAGTGGGGGTGGTTCCCATAGCCCCCATTATTCCCAGACACGCGAAGCGCTGCACCTTGTGCAGCTTCTTTCACGCAGTAACTTCTTCTGTTTTCATCCACCATACCAGCGATGCGTAGGTGTGTTCGGTTGCAGGCCCCATGTCTTTCCAAAGAGTTTACGGTACGTCCATAAGGCAGCCGTTGCTTTCGAAAGAGTGAATTCCAGTTCAGCTTGCTATCCAGGGTTACTCCTAGATATTTTGCTTCACCGGAGAATTCAATTGTTTGTCCATTTAGCACTGGAGTTTTGAGGCACAGCCTCCTCTTTCGCGTAAATAGACCTGCTATGGTTTTGTTTGGTTTGACACTGAGTCCCTCCCTTGTACACCCTTGTATCCCTCATTGTTCAGTTCCTTCAGTAGGTCATCTACCACAATGGACCAAAGCACAGGGGAGAGAAATCCCCTTGGGGGCACCCCCTCCCGGCCACCACCTTTCTCCACTTCGAGAGAGGCCGTAACAATTCGGGTCTTAACCACAGCCTCAATCCAATTAATGGTGGGACAGTAAATCAGTAAATTAAGCACAGTTTAATTATTGAGTAAATAACTCTCAGGCAGTTGCCTGATTGATAGTGACGGGACTGTGGATTGAAGTAAATACTCGCTAAACGAAAATTTATGATAAGTTTAGAACAACAAAACTAACCCTCCAATTCTCCAGGAATGCTTAAAATGATGATTTTCGATTAACTGGAAAATTACAGAGAAATATCACCACTTTCTTTAATGATATAAGAATGTAAATGCATGCAACAATAACCAGAACCTGTCTAATTTGAAATTGTTCCATTAATCTAAATTAATATAATAAGTCACACTAATCAACATCAGTCCGAATAGTGCAATTTCATAAAATATCCCAAAATCACTCTAATGCTTCCGATAAGTACGAAATTCTACGATTTTTAAACAGCGATTACTGATCCGACAACAAATCAACATCGATACATTTAACTTGCACCATGCAATTTCGCTTTAATTTAGAAATGTGTAGAAATGGTGGATGCGCCGGGGACAATATAATTCCATTGTTGGCGGTCAACAGACATAAAATATTCACATTATAATTTCATATAATGTTTACGTCAACAGCGATTCGAATTTAATAAATTCCAAACAAGTTTCATACGAAATAATAGCGGCAGTAATTGAGGCGACTGACTCGATGTTAATTATTTTTCCTACCCTTCAGAACGTTCAATAGATTTAACGAATTTGTTTACCCCACATTATAATTATTAAAAATATTATTGGCGTTTATTATTCGATGCAATAGGGAAAGTTTGAGTACTTAAATCCGCATTTATTAATGGTCCTTACGTTTAAAAAACGGTGGTGAAATTAATTAAAAATCCGCCACTTGACGTTTGATAATCGAGTAAAGTAGTTGAGAATGTTGCACAAAAGACGGCTTAATACTTACAAAAGATTATTTTCTTGACGTCTAACAGATTCTATTATCGCTCCACAATAAGAAAATTGGCAAATAGTTTCAACTGAACGACAATAGTCTTGATTTAATCCATAATGGGAAGTATTCATTCGGATTTCATCCTCTACACCTGCTGCAATAGAAGCGGATTATCTCCACTTTTCAATGGTTTTAATCTCGGCTTCCTAACTGAAACACAAAACTATTGTAAGTTTTGAAGTAAAAATTAAACGATTAAATTGTTGAGGACAATCATCGGTCACCGGCGATTCGGTGCAAAATTTCTCGGTTATTTTCCAATGAATTTAAATGTTAAAAACCGAATTTAAAAGGGCATTTCAATGTGCACACAATGGTGTTTTTAGTTCTCCGAACTTGAATAGTTTTGAGTTACAACAGGAAATCTTAGAGCATGATTTTCTCTATCTTTTTGGGTATGTTTCTATATTTTTCTCCACAATCTGGTCAATATTGCTTATTTTGCCACAATATTAACGCAGGACATAGCAAATTTCCAAATCTCCAAGAATTTTCCGATTGGACTGTTAGTTTACCGGAAAATCGACGAAAAATTGGAAATTCTGCTCCCATTTCCTGTTATTCTCGCCTATTAAAATTGTTTTGCAATAAAATTGATGCGATCTTATAGACAATTTCGCCTATTTTTCGAATTTTATACTTTTTTTGAGAGAAATTAGTTCGCATGGCCGGAAAAGCGCCACGAAAAACTTGTGTTTACATAGACTGTAAATATAAAAGCATATTTTCCCATATTTTAGACAATTTTACTTTTTTGGCAATTTTTACGCAATATATGGAAAATTAAATCCGCTTTCCAATGTTCAAGAAATTTTCCGATAGTAAGCTTTCCGGAAAATCGACAAAAATTTAATTTTTTTATACATTGCATGTAAACTTAGAGACGCGAATAAAATCGTATTTTAAAGCTGATACAAAGAGGCATATTGGGCCGAGGAAAGGAATTAAAATTTTGGAAATTTAATGGAAATTCCTAGTAGAACTTTCACTATGGATTTCCTTAAGGGCACAGAGTAGCTGAGATTTTTAACCGGTAAAAATGTGAATTTATAACTCGCGATTTCTCGCTTGTCCTTGGGACTACGACAACCGGAAATAGATTTTTGAAAAGAGCATTTCTTATAGCCACTAAAGGTTAATTCCGTTTTTCAAAATATTGATACAAAGTTGAATTATAGACGAAAATCTAACAACATGTTTTTTTCGTATTTTTCTACAATTTCTTGTATTTTCTCTTATAACTTGGCCAATTTGGATTATTTTGCAAAAATTCTTGCACTGTTAGATAGCAAATAGAAAGCTCTTTTCAAGTCTTTAAGAAATTTTCCGATTCCACCGTTCGTTTTCCGGAAAATTTCTTAGATTTTTGGAAAGCGTTTTCAACTTGCTACAAACCAATTGCAAAATCAGCAATATTGACCAAGTTATGGAGGAAAATATAGAAAATTGTAAAAGAATACGAAAAATCAAACTCCAACATTTCTTCCGGTAACTCAAAATTGCGTTCGAATTTGGAAAAATCAAAAACACCACTGAATACACCTTGAAATGCCCTTTCAAATCGGTTCGAATCATTTGAATCCGTTGGGCAATAGCTGGGAAATTTTCGAATAAACTTTGGCAATTTTCGCACACCGAATCGTCGATAATCGATGATTGCCCTAGATGGGATAGAGAAAATTGGGGATTATGCAAAAACTTTATTAATAAAAAAATATATGTATATCATCAATATTTCAACAAAAATGGAATCTAAGACGATTTCGCCGGATCCTCCATTCTAAAATTAAAAACAATCAATTAAAATGAAGCGAATAATATTAGAATTACCTTAAAATATTTACAGTTTTATCAACAAAACTAACATCCTGTGGTGTCAAAAATACAAACTGCAACGACGGATGCATTTTAGCGTGCTCTATCAAAATATTAATCACCTGAGTACGATTCAATTTATCCTAAATTAAAATATAAAATTAATAAAATCAAATTTAAAATGATTGTACTGAAATTTACCATATAGACATCGAATTCATCTAGAAAATAAAACGGAAATTCCATACATTGCCATAATGAATAAAGGAAAGCAATTGTAGAGAACGAGCGTTCGCCACCTGATAGATTTGTAGTTGTTGCATTTTTCGTTAATTTTTGTTGTTGTTCTTTCGGTATAACAACAATATCCAATAATTTCTGATCAACATTTATATTAATATCGCCGTTAAATTTGCGCATTTCCATAAAACGTTTAAACGTAAACTTAACGCACGTTATAAAATAATCTTCGGTTATTTTATAAAATTTCCTACGCAATTCTACTAATTGTGTCTGTTGTTTAACAATTCCACTTAATTGTTGTAATGCTATTGATGCTTTTTCTAATTTTATACGCAATTGTTTGTAATTCTTTTCAATATTTTCCACATTTTCTGTTTCACGTTCTAGACGATTAATTTGACGATCATAATCTCTTATATCGTTCATTATAATTTGGATTTTACGGTTGGTATTGATACGTTCACCTAAACCACTCGCTTCTATTGTAAATGATTGAACTTCTTCTTTTAGACTGTTTAAAGTTGTTGTTTTTAAATCGTTTAATTGTTGTTTTAATTCATCTAGACGACGTTTTTCGTATTTATCTTCGGTTTCTAATTCTTTGGAACGTATTGTATTGTCTTTGATTTCCGTCTAAAAATCGCAAAATTATTACAATCTACAGAGTGAGCCAAGTGGTTGGCCTATTAGACATAATAAGAAGTTCTAATTGATGAAAGTTTCTGAAATTCAAATTTGTAAATCAAATAGTNGGAAATTTCTTTAAAAAATAGGGAAAACGTTTCCAATTTGTTATGTACAGTGAGAAAATCATTGAAAATTGGATATTTGTTAAATTATGGGTGAAAATATGGAAAAACTATGACAAAATTGAAGAAAATATGAATTTATCTTTGCTCATAATTCAAAATTCGATCGGAATTTTCCAAAACAAAAACCCTCATACATTCCTTAAAAAGCTCATTATGTACTTACATTAAGATTATTGATACGATTTTCTAAATCTCGATTTTGATTTTGTAATTCCTGTAATTTCTCTTGATTTTCAACAATCGATTCTCGTACTTTTTTAATCTCCTCATCGATATTCTGAATTTGTATCGTTTTCTGTGATATTAAAGTTTGAATATCGTTCAATTCATTCTCCTAATAAAATTTCAAATTGATTAACAAGATTTAAATGTTAATTTTTATAATTACCAAAACTTTAACATTAGCCACTTCCGGTTCAGGTCTCGATTTCAATTCATCCAATTGTCGATTCAATTGCACCTTATTACAATTAAATTTCTTAATTTTCTCCTCTAATTGTACCTTTTTACTTTGTTGATCGTCGATTTGTTTGTTTAACTGTTGGATTTGTTGTTTAAAACCATTTTTCTTCTGTTGATATTTCTGAATACTATCCTTTATATCGTTGATAATATCTTTTTTATTCGTTTGTAAATACATAACACGATTATTAAAACGTACACTATAAGTACGATAATTTGGATCAGGATAATAACGGTCACCATTTTGTGTTATAGTTTGTTGACAATTCTTTGGTACATTTTGATAATTCGACATCAAATCAATTGCACGTTTATCATTCGGTACCAATAAAACACGTTCGATTTGTAATTGATCAATTATACAATTATTAACTATAGGATCTTGAATATCTAAAGCGTCATAAAATGATAAACAATCATCGGGTGCTATCACTAAATTCCTCCATATTTCATGTTTCTAAAATCGAAATTAATCAATAACTAACTTTACTATTAAAAGTCTATAATAGTGTCATTAAAGCAACAAAACGAGCGCTTTTATACCTATTAACGCACGATTTTTGTGTACTTTAATAGCTTGGTTGGTGGTAAGATATTTGACAAAATAGAAAAAATACTAGAAACTACACGCTCGAGTCACGATATCGTAACTTATCTAATTATAACTCACTTTAAAGATGAATTTTGAGGTAATTATCGTTGGATAAGTCCCGATTGTATAATTTTTCTCAAATATCTGTCTCAATAATCGATTATCATCGATATTATCAACAATAAAGGCATTCAATAGACCACGTCCAATAAAACTTTCGATTGCTATAGCCCATTTTTTATCTTTCAAACGAATATAAGTACCTAAAGGACCACACGGTACATGTTTAAAACGATCCTTATTCTGTTCAATTATTTGTTTGATACGCGGCATTTCACGACCGTACAATAATAGAGTATTTGTTGATTCATTTTGTAATGCCGTACAACTACTCTGTTCATTATCTATAAACAAATGGAATTATAATAATGTAGTCGTATTCTGTAACTTTACGCGATTCGTTACTATGACAACGATAGTAGAATTAGAAACAACAATAGATTAGATTAGAGATTGTTGTGATAGTAATGAATAGTCGAAAGGTTATAGAATACGACTGTATTTTAGAAAATTACGAATTTTCCTATCGATTTGTTCGAGTTCTTGGCGCAAATTCGATTTCTCTTCGTCTAATCGTTGTACATCATTACGAATTTGGTACAATTCATTGCGACAAGTTTGCAGATGTTCTTCTAATGATTTCAATTCTTCTTCTAGATTTGTTAGATTCGTTAAACGTTCGGTTTTCTCGCGTTCAACACGTTCTATACTACAATTAACAATAATTAATATTTCTAATTATAATAACCATAAAACATACTCTTCATTATAATGGACAATTTGTTCTTTTATAATATTAACATTGCCAGTTTTCGTTTCGATTGTATTCTGTAACATTTGCTTATTTTTACGTTTCTCATTCAATTCCTGTTTCAATTCTTGTAATAATCTTTGGATATTTGTACATGGTCGTAATTGTGTTATTGAATTATCTTGTAACTCTTTTATCTGCCTCTCTAAACTCCTATAAATCGAATTGAATAATTAAAAATTAAATACAATTTGATATTATTACTTTATATTCTTCATTATTGTTTCTATACGTTCATTACGATCGTTTGATTTATTTAAAATCGTTTGATATTGTTGTTTTAAATCGTCGTATTGTTGTTGGCAATGTTCCAATTCAGTTTCACTATCACGAACTTTCGTCCAAAATAATTCAACTTTGAAATTTTTAAGCATCTGTCGTTGATCCTTTATCTTTCTATGACTATCTATTTTATCTTTTAATTGTTCCATTTCTAGTGTTAATTTTTTCAAATTCTTTTCCTTATCGTTTAATTCCCGTATAGCTTCAACTTTATTCATATTGATCGTTTGATATTCCTCAAATAACACATCTAATTGTGTTGCTTTTATAAATAATTGAAATTTATGTTTTGGATTATTGCTATTTAAAAAATTCCTCGACGTATCCTGATTTAAAATACAAATAGGATTATCAATTTGTATATTAAATGCTGTTAATATATTCTTCAATTCTTTAACACTCTTTGAAATCGTTTTACCACTATCGTTTTTTATTGTATAAATACTCGAACCGTTACTGTTCAAATAGCGTGTAATTTTAATACGTTCCCCGTAGATCTCCGGACGGTACGATATAGGATTTGTACCATTATACAATTCGATTTCAATACTACAATGTGTACGGCCAGCTTTTATAAAATTCTTCACACTATTACCGCGATTTGTAAGATTAGCTTTACCACCTAAACCGACTATTAACGCCGTCAATATAGCACTTTTACCGCTACCATTACGTCCGGTTATTATGCTGATATTGTTAACGAATTCCACTTCTAATAACGAATGGCACATGAAATTCTTTACAATCATTCGATTCACAGTACCTGGACATTGCTGGAATTACAACAACGAAATTGTAATAATCGAGACTAGTGGTAGATTTACCTCAATATCGGTCAGTCTAGATCGCTTGGAGCCTTTCTCTGTTGTTTTAAGTTGTGTTGTTTTCCTTTTACGATTAGCCATCTAAAATAATAAAAGAAACAATAACAATCCATTGACACTTGTTGATAATTAAAAAATTACATTATCGATTAAAAAAATATCAATAATTCACTATTTAAATAATTAAATATTAATTTATATTACATTTAATCACAAACACAAAATATAACGATAATGAACCCAATGTAAGATTAAAACCGCCAAAACGTCATGATTAGAAAACGTCAAATAAACAAAATTATGAGATACTAATTGTAGCTCTGAATTTAAATCCCAATAAATACACGAATATATCAAAATTTCTAATAATTTTTCAAATCTAATAAATCTATAAATATTCGTTTTTTAAGGATTAAATTATTTCGATTAAATTCGAATTTAATTGTGTAATACCCGATTATCGCGCTATTTGTCGCCCATCATTGCTAATTTTTAAGGTTATGTGAAAGTAACCTCAAACTGAACAAGGAAAATTATTTTATTATTAGAAAAATTACATCCCGTTATTAGTTATCAGTAAAATGTATAAAGTAAGTGGATATAAAATCAATAATCTTGATAATTGCTATTTTTTTTCCAGAAATATTGTCCTTTTTGTAGCAATGAATTGGCATTGAAACAAATAAATCTATCGTTGGCTGTTTATATTTGTGTAAATTGTCCATATCCGCGCGATAACGATCTGTGTACGATCATTGAACGAAAAATCGACGATATTGATAAGCCGTTGGAGGCGCAAAAGCCCCAAGATTGGTTGGATGAACTTGTGGATTTTACAATTGAATTCAATAAAGAAACAACCGGAGAATCGGCGAGTGTTAAGAAATCACCACCAAAGTCACTTTCAAATATTTGCAATCAATTGGATACAACTCAGGATTGTGGGGATTTCTCTGGTGATTTGGATAGGATTTTAGATTATCTCAACTGCAAATAATGGCAAATTGGAATAAAACATCGGTGTTTATTAAATTGTTTTGAATTTCAACAATCTACCACTATATTTCTATTGTTACAAACGAAAAAATAATAGAAAAATGCGCTATAAAAATCACAGTTAAATACTATAAGACGACAAAAATACATTCAATTCAGCAATTATTGCTAGCAATCAATGGAAGGTTACATCAGTAAAATGTTCTTCAACTACAATTCCACAACATTCTACTTGAAAATCAACACGAAAACCAAAGACGACACAATTCTAACTACAATAAAATCAAAAACATTTACACATATCAATCGATAATAATAAAACTTTGTTGTGTTATCTAGACGACTAAGTACATGATGTTAATGTATTTAAAGTGGCTACAGAATCGAAATGCGCCGGCAATGTCATCAACGCTTCATCTTTTGTACGATTTACAGAACAATTTGTCGGTTTAGCACGTGTCGTATCAACACAATCAACTGGCATTTTCACCGTTTCCAAATTATAATTATAACCCTGTAATGTTATCTTTATAATTGTATGTAATGGTACGTGAATATACGGTATTTCTTCATGTGGTGTTTCCAAAAAGTATGCCAAAATACAACGCAATACAGCCTGATGTGATACAATCAATACATTCGTTTCGCATTCTAATTGTTCTAGAATCGGTATTAAACGGTGCATTACATCTATATAAGATTCACCTTGTGGATAACGATATCGTAATTTTTCATGGTCACGTAATGCTAATTCTTTTGGATAATGTTCCGATAATTCTTCATAAGATAGATTCTCGCATTCACCCTATTTAATACTTTGATTTAATTCATTTAGAAATAAGAAAATTATAGAAATACATACAGAATAGATTTCGTCGAGTTCGTGTAAATGTTGTTGTGGTGCTTGAATATGGGCACTTGTAGCTTTCGTACGTTGTAAAGTCGAAGTCCATACTTGTAATGATGGTAGATTTAATGCATGGATATGTTTAGTTAATGATTGAGCATACATTCGGCCCCTTGGTGATAACGGGGCATTACCACCAATACGTCCAATTACATTAAATTCACTTTCACCATGCTATAAATTGAAATATAATTTGAATTTAAGTGATATAGCTAGTTTCGAAATAGTGCTATTATCGCAAAATAAAACAACTTACACGACTGAAATATAAAGTTTGTTGTATCGGTTTCGCTACGGATATATATGATAAGATTTTCTTCTCTTTTGTACCAGTAATACCATGAGCAACAACACCACCTTCACCACCATCTAAAACTTTAACCATTGGACATGGCAATTCCCAATGGCTACCAAGTGATGGTGATTCATATTGGGCTTTATAATGGGCCATTTTTAATGTTAAATCTTTTAATGCCTCCTCTGTTGCCATATCACGATAATCTACACTGTATTGTAAAATTTCCTAGAAAATAAACAAAATTATTGACAATTTTTCTATTTTATAATAGAGATGTTACGGAAGCGCCATTATAGAAACGGAAGCAGAAACTGAAACGACAAACAACTTCACTAATTTGCCGGCAAATCAACAAATCCATTGGAAAATCGGTAAGATTTTGTTTGTTTTAGGGGAAAATTAAGAAAAAACAAACTCCACGATTATCCTCCGTAATTCAAAAATTAGAATTTTATAAAACAGGTAGTTCTTAAAACGCTCTCTCTAATGATATTTGATTATCAAACAGGCGCGATTTCGATTACAAAATATTGGCAATTATTAGTAATTTCCGTTATATATCCGCTTAAACAGGCGCAAAAACCTTGCGGAACCGGAACAAAACTCCATAACAGAATTGAAAATTTACCTTAAAGTTGCGCTCAAGAAATACCGGATCTTCACAAACACATTCAATAAACATAACACGAAAACCCAATTGCCCATCAATAAGATCGTAGATTTCCTCACGTTGGGCACGTGAAACATTCGGACCATCTAAAATAGCCACATGATGATTTGGTAATTTTAACCAATTGGCAGCCTCTTCTAATGCTTCACGGAAGCTCTGTTGACGTATACGCCATGCTGGTAGATTATCAGCCCGGAATATCTCATGGGATGCATACTTTTTTATGTGTTTACGACGATATTCACTGATATCGTAAACTGTGAAAAAAAAAACACAAAAATTATGAATAGACAAACCTTTATTATTATTAAATTGCGGTAAAATGATAACGTTTTATCACAACTTAAGAAAAACTGTTATATTAATTAGTTAATTTATGTAAATCTACTCACCATTACAGGTGTCTCCAGTATAATTCAAATATCTCGATAGACGTTTAGCCATAAGACTTTTACCACGTCCTGGTAGACCAACCATTGCCACCAATAATGGGGCAAATTGTCTTAATGGGGCTCTTTTAGGACCTTGGGCACCTAAGCGAATCATATTATTATTACTATCATAAATGTAACGTTTATAATCCATTATTATTTGTTTAAGTGCTCTTAGATTGTGCACAAACAACTGAATTCTAAATTGACTATGTTTAAGTATTTATTATAATAATATAATAATCTACATCTATCCTTTTCTATTATTATCATTATTGTTAGCAATGAAAATTTTATTGTAAATTAAAAGATTAGCAATTTAGTTGTAACGAAATTCCTGTATTCGAGAAAAATGCGTTTTAATCGATTGAACGTGACGTTATTTCTTCGAATAAGTTCACTTTTATTATCATTAGGACTTTACAGGTCAAAAATACAAACTAATTTACAATTAAGAAATCAATTTGTTTTGGATTTATCGCAGTAGAGTTAAAAAATGCACCCTTATCAATGTTGTTATGTTAATCATTGAATATTTTCGTGAAATTCACGATTATGAATAATCATTGTAAAAATGGACAAAAAGTCTTTATTTAAATATGATGGTTTAAATTTAGTTAAAACAGTTGGGGGAGCTGCCAAATTTGTATTTATTAAAATAGAAATAAACCTTTAGACTTTAGACTGCAAACAGGAGAGTCTTCCAAATCTATTCAAAATAAAATCCTGTTTGTCATTAGTGCAATTTTCAAAATATTTTCCAAAAACTTCTGACGTCATTTCAATTATAATGATAAACCTATGGCATTCGTTTAATTGATAATAGTCTCGATTTTTTTTTGAACTTTTATCTAAACGTATATCCGTGATTGATCCGGTTCTTCACAAAAATAAAATTTCTAATGTAGCCTCCTATCGATAAGTGATACCAATTAAAATAATTTTGATCATCCTAAAATGGCCAAAGGCTTTTATGTTTCAATCTAATCTGTTATTGTTGTTATTTTCGCAAAATCCTTACAAAATACGCATTTTTCTAATATAATTAATTATTTTAATCTAGATAATTGTTTATTAATTTTGTAATTCATTTCGATATCGCAGAAGATTAAGGTCTGTTTAAAAAATTATATCGATTTGGAAAATTCTACAAATTTCTAGACTATCCTTTTCCGTTTCATTATCTCTTAAATTATACAGAATGTTTCACATTTTAGCTTCCTATAATTACACCTCGTAGCTTAAAAAGAGTAAAATATATGTACAAAATTCAGGTTGCTATTAGAAAATTTTGAATTGACATTTTAGAAGGTTATCCAATTAGTATTGAAGGTATTCAATGATACCAACCGAGGATATTGTGTTCTCACTCACACGTTTATATTCTCAACTTAGTAACTTTTAAAACATTACATTGGATAACCTTCTAAAATGTCAATTTAAAATTTTCTAATAGCAACCTATTTAACGTGGAACAACCTGTATAATTTCTGTAGAATTTTTTATTTATCAGACTTAAGTAAAAAAAGAATAATTATAGGTAATTATGGTTAATTTATTGCATCATTTACTCAGAAAACGTTTATAAAACAATCACAAAAATAAGGCGATTCTTAAAAAAATAGATTTCTTTAACCAACTAGATAATAAATCTTGAAAAACATATAAATATTAGGTAAAAATAAAAACCATATCTTGTGTAAATCACCTTATCTTTATAGTTTTAAATCAAAATAGATTACTTGTTTTGTAATTTTCTATATTTTCTTAATTAAAAAAAATCAAGTACTAATTTATACCGATAATTGTTCAATTTAGAACCAATGATGGTTATTTTAAATCTCCTAAATTTGATAGTGCTCCAAAATATGGCAAATTAGACACTTTTATTTTGGAATGACTTGCAATAAAGTAGAGGAATATAGCCGTATTGGCGATGTTGAAATTCTTTTGTTTAATTTTATCTAACCCACATATTGATTGTATTTCAACAGGGGCGGACTTAGGCTATGACCTTTGGGGGGGCTACCGCATAATAATAAATTTCACTAGCAATACATATTAGATTGTGAAAAATTGAAGTACACTCCTCTCTCCCTATTGACTGCTCTAGGGTCTTTAGAAGAAACAAAGAGTATTAAAAAAAATATGTACAAAATGATTACTATGAAAAAAATGAACAACTCAAGTAAATAATTTATTTTTAGAGGGGCTAATTTGAAGCTCGGGGGCTAAGTCCGCCTCTGTATTTCAACTAGATTTCATTTTCAATAAGAATTGTAAAATTTAAATTTAGCGCCTTGGTGTCTGGCAAAACAAAGATTAACAACAAATTTAAAGGGGGCAAAAAATCACTGAATTTCGTAAAGTGAAAGCTATTGACCTCAATTATTGATAAAATATACGATAACTGCTTTATAATTTGGCCATACTGTATATGGTTTTATTGATGTTCTAAATGTAGCGCATGTTTAGATAATCTGGAAATAAACTGGAAAATTTTCACTATTTTTAGAATTGTTATTTACAGTAAAAGTTCTGTTGATTCCCTGCAATATGAAATGAATTTTCGCAATTTATTGTTAGATTTGTTTATCATCCTTGGACTTTGTACGATATACACATGTTTTTATCTAAAATATGATTGATTTGAATGAAAATATTTATAGAATTTGCTACGAATCGGGTTTTTTGGATTAAAATGATTTGGAGCCTTACCGTTGCATTCTGTTTTTGTTGTTGGTTTTGTAGCCATTTCCGCGTTTGTTTGTTGTACAATTGCAGTAAAAGAACACTTCCTGGAGGAATTCTTTAGCTCCTTACAATCCTCCGATATCGATAATGGATAGAAACAATCCAGACACAGCTTTCTTCAACGAAAACAACAACTTTCCCAAATTGCTCAATCAAAACAAATATAACAAAAAGAAAAACCGAACAGTGGAATCTCCTTAAAATAAACCAAAGAAAACCATCAACCAACTAAATCTGAATCGAATCCTCGCAGAAATGATCGGACGATGTGTGTATAATGAATTTCTTTAAAATATGTCGCATTCCAAGTCTATATCTAATTTCAGTCGCCAGATTTACAAAATTTCCTCAATTTTCCCAAAGAAAATTTCAAAAAAAGGACAACAGAAAAACCGGCCCTCTCCAATTCAACTATGCACGACAACAACACCCAACACACTAGATTTGTGTCGATCTTGTCTCGAACAAAACAATAAACAATTGAACTTTGAAAATTTCCGCCTTTCTTTTATAAAATCAACAAAAAAAGGCTTGTTCAAGGCGGAATATATACGATAAATAGCACAATATTGTTCTTCGATGAAGAATATAGAGATATTAACGTAAATTCTATGTTGTCCCGCTGTTTTATAAATAAACGGATCGATGTTGAAATGTGTGTTGGAATCTAGTGGGTTGGTATATCAAGTGTGTAAATAAAACAGGTCGTATCATTACCTAAATAACGACACAAATAATACGCATTCCCGGTATCTTTGTTCTATTTCCAATAAATTCTACAACAAACAAACAAATCTTAATTAAAATTGTAGATTTCAGGTGAGTTAATTAAATCTATAATGCAATAACTATGACAAAATAGCAATGACAATCGCAGCTATCACATATATGACCTTGATGTTTACTTTAATTTCAACAATTTGAAAAATCCAAAAATAACAACAATTTCAACAATTGATAACACGATTACCGTTTTATTTCCAAATATATAGAATACAAGTGTTTATCAATATAAATTTTAGTTTTTATATTTGTAAAAACTTGCGCCATCTATATGTCGATGACATAACTTACAGGTTACTAAATTATTTAAATTTAGTGTTTTTATTTTTTCACTATTGCAATAAATTCCGGTTAAACATTAAAAATTAACAATTTTACAAATATAACAAAATAATAAACCTTTTAGAATAAATAATAATTAAAAATATATAGTATTAATAGTTATAGAAGAATTCGGTCAAATAACTTATAGGGGATGTACCGCGCAGTTGGCCATGTCTTTGTTGAATTAAATCACAGCTTACTTTATACTGTACACAATTGATATTTCTTTAGTTGAAAAATCGAACTAATCTACGACACGATTAATCGAAGACATAGCCAAGTTTGAAACTGTATTGTAGCGATACAAATAAATTAATTGAAATTGATTCACTGGAATACTTAAACGAGTTTTAACATGGATACAGTACTAAAAATACAAGAAACAAGTTATTATCAATTTTCTTTGTTATAAAGAATATGAAACAATAATTCAATCTTTATAATTGCTAACAATAATAAATTATAACAATTAAAAAAATTAAAATAAATTATATAGTATCAGTACAGTCATAATATAGGATTTGAGTTGAATAACTTATAGAAGTCTAAAGAAATTAATTAAAATTGATTGAATTCGTTAATTAGGATAATTTGTAAATTTGAAGCATTTACAGTTGAGATCTCACACGATGAATTCAATCAAATATTAAACTAAAATTAAACTAAATAAGATTGGTATGGATAGATTCAAGTTTTCTACGCTTATCAATTATATAAAGATAAGTTTTAAAAATAATAATAAATAACATTGTTAACAATACTACAACTAACCACCGGTAATTTTTAGCCTGTTCACAGATAAGAGACCATGTTGATCTATGACTAGTATCATTTTTAATAAAATCCCCATTTTCAGTGGTACTTTTTACAGTATAATCACTGGTGTAACTAGTTAATACTGTTTTCGATACCGTCAATATTCCAATTATTAACAATACGTTTTTCATATTGATAATTCGATTATAATTCGAACAACCTGTTTGTATCTGTAATATTGTTGCTTGAAAATTGTTTATTAATGAAAAAATATCAAAAAGTAAATAAATAATAAATAAATATTACTCAATTAGTTACGTCTCTTCGTGTCTCTTCTCTGTTATCGTATGACGGACTTAACCCTAAATCTGTCATTCGGTTTCCCCCATCAGTGCTACCAATCCAACTGTTAATCAAAAAATTAAGTGCTTATTTATGGAATTAAATTCGAATTATTATTAATTATTGACGATTAAACCGTAAAAACTTATTAAATTAATAAAATTAGATTTCTTAATAATCTAATTGACGTGAAATTTGTTTGTAGGAAGTCACTAGATAGGAGCGAAAATAACTAGATTGTGGCGCTATTTTCAAATCGTTTAAATACAAATTAAATATACTCGTTTATTGTTAATTCTAATTATAAAGAAGTTGGTGTTTTAACAGTTGTTGTATTTAGCATAATATTCCCGAATTTCCTAATGAATTTAAACGACTCTTTCGGACTCTTCTCACTGAGCGAATTCAAATCAATTCGTGTCTCATTATCATTACCCTCTCGATTATTATCATCGAAATGTTGTTGGATTATCTTCAATGCTACAATCAATGATCAATCTTATCACAATTTGATAATAATCTTATTTGACTACCGTCTTGTAAATCGATTGAATCCATCTCTTGATTATGGATAGTTTTCAATTGTTCACGGAATTTATCGGCTAATTTCTTCCGACGATAATCACCTTCGATATCTTGTTTCGTTCTCGGTATACGGAATTTAAAACAACAACAAATCATTATCACTAATTATTTAATTAATTAATTGATAAGAATATCAACAACTTACTTAATGTGAGTATTGTCGAAAATACGAAGAACATTAAATGCCAATTACGGAAACCGTAGCCCTCGATTGCGGCGTTTTCAATCCACGGTTCGTTCTCTTCGTTTGGATTTGCATAAAAAGTCGCCGTCATTTCTTAATGATTTAGTGTTAATTCTATTGTCAAGTGAACGTTGTTATATTGATGGTGGTTGTAATCAAACTGATCATTGTTGTAATGAATTAAGGGGTGGTTTATTGATAGGCCGCTCCCTTAATATCCTCCACACCTAAACCAAGTTGATTAATTCCAATATATAGAACATGTTTTTATTAGAATTTTATTTAACCGTTGGACTCCATTTCCATTACATTACAACGATTTCAATTTAGCGATTCTACCTAAATTTAAAGTTGAAATCTGTCGAAAAATCCAAGTGATACTTCCATAATTATTCGAATTAGCCGCCGAATTACTACCAATCAAAAAATTAACAATTAAATTTAGAGTTTTAATAATCACGTATCTTTAAATATTTATATTACTGTTTAATTATAAAAATTCGAAGAATAATCGTAATATTCTAGTAATTATTGACTATCCAGTTGATAAAATTTTAATGCAGTAGCGGTTATGTTGTAGTTTGAATTACCCGCGGCAATGCCGCCAAATTGACAGCTTGGAAATCACTGATTTCCAACTGGTTTCGATAATTTGTATTTTTTACAATTTCGAGTCGATAATATTATCATAAATCAATCAAAATTTAATAATTATTCGACTAATTTTATTTATAATCGATAGAAGATTAGATTTAGTGATTTATTTGCGATTTCTCAAATCCCGCCGTCAAAAATAAAAGTCCCTAAAGGACGGTTGCATTTGTAGTATGTCAAATTTCGAGGAAGCTTTGTGTTATTTATCTGTAATTTTTCAAATTTTTTAATTCGATTTTAATTAAATTCGTTACAATAATCAACAAATAAATAATGTAAGTAATTAATTTACCAAAAAAACTAATAAATTGACAATTAATTTGTTGTACGAAAAGACGACAATGTCTGGTATTGCACCTGCACGTTTAGCTGAAGAACGGAAAGCTTGGCGAAAGGAACATCCATTTGTAAGCCGATAATTACGCTTTAAATACGTTTTTCTAATTAGAAATTGATCGATTTTTGTTCAATTAGGGGTTTGTCGCGCGCCCTTCGAAGAATCCGGATGGATCGTTGAATCTAATGAATTGGGAATGCTCGATTCCGGGCAAAAAAGGCGTAAATATCACGGACAAAATCCTCGATTTTAACACCATAACCTTGCTACACTAAAAAACAACAGTCTGATAACGATATAAACATGATATCCCACAGAAATCGCCCCCGTTCTGTCGTTATAAAAACCCGAAAAAATCGAGGATTTACTAAAAAGAACTCCAAATTATTTGCTTTATTTGTTTGTAGACACCGTGGGAAGGCGGCAATTATAAATTGCGTATGTTGTTCAAAGACGAATACCCGAGTATACCGCCGAAATGTAAATTTGAGCCGCCGTTATTCCATCCGAACGTATATCCATCGGGTACTGTGTGTTTATCGTTGTTAGATGAAGAGAAAGATTGGCGGCCGGCTATTACAATAAAACAGATCCTATTGGGTATACAGGACTTGTTGAATGAACCAAATGTTAAAGATCCAGCCCAAGCGGAAGCCTACACAATTTATTGGTAATTTATTAAAAAAAATCGATTATTAACAATTAAATTGATTTATTAACAATTGGAATTGCAGTCAAAATCGTTTGGAGTATGAGAAACGAGTACGAGCCCAAGCTAGAGCTATGAGCCAACAAGAATGGTAGAGAATATATTTTTTATTAATTTCGTTCAAATTTCTTTCATTTCAATCTAATTATTACCACTTTTTTCTAATAAATTAGTAGAAAATTTTATTTCAAAAGTATCTAATTATGATTATTACTTAAGACTGTAAGGTAAATTGAAATAAAATTCGTATTAAAATCGCAAGAACTCCAATATTGGCCGATTATTTGGTTCCCTATCGATAAATTTATAAATATCTAAAATTCGATTCAAGTCGATTCTTTTTTCTTCAATTTCATCGCTTTATAGGCCTCGATCACCTCCTTTTGTTGCTTCTCTAATTGCCGACGTAACGAGTTCGGGAGGTCCCTCCGTTTGCCTTTACGATCGATTTTATTTGGCGTCTTCACTTTATTTCCATCATCACTTTTAACCAACATCGTTTTCAACAATAAATTCTTCTGTCCCGGCTGTAAATTGCTAGTTTAAATAGAAATTGTTAAATTTCAATTTTAAATTCACCTTTCTGGTAGTATCGTTGTCGTTTTGGATTTTTTGAGCTTTCCTCGGTACTGTCAGGATCGGTGGCGCGTGCACTTGTTCTCCGAATCGAACTGTATCGATAAATTTCGACTGACTCTCAATATCTGAGCGTTCTTCTAATTCTTTCCGTTGTTTCTTTTCGCGCAACTTCAACTGCCGTTTTTGCGATTTCGTCAATTTCTCATTACCGTCTCGACTAGATTTCTTCGATTTCTTCTCATCTTTCAACAATTTAGCCGGATTTTTCACATCAACAACATCGCCGTTCTCGTCGCGTTCAATTTGAACGCCAAACTTTTTCTCAAACTCCGCTTCTTTATTCATCATATCGCAGAGATTCTTCACGCGATTCGTGTATTGTTGTTCGTTTTCGTGCGGCAATTTCTGGTACATTTTCGGTTTCTTTTTAGTTCGTTTGCGCCTCCCGAATTCACCGTTTTTGACTTTATCGCACAGGATACGTAGACGTTCCAGGCTTTTCGGTACTTGTTGTTCGTCGATGTTTGCCGGCGGATTGTTAATTTTATTCTTTAATCTACAACGAATCGACAATTTTATGTATAAATGGTGATGAATGGCGAATTACTCACTTTTCTACGCGTAGAGCGTTCTGTTTTTCTGGATCGCGAACGCCGCGGTGTTTCCGACCGGGAATTTTACGCCGCATTTTCGATTATCCACAAAATCTTCGCAATATTGGAAAAATTTCAAAAAAACATAACCTATAAATGTCACGCTTCCTAACCTCACAATGTCGCTGCCAGCAACGTTGCCAAATGCTCAAAAAAATCCTAACATTTAATATGGGAAAATATTATTGCATATATAAAACAGAATAAATTTAACCAAAAATTATATTCATGTAGCATTACAATTATTATATTAGCTTACAACCGCTTGATATTTGTTAAATAAAGTAGATTTAAAATTCTACCGATAAATAGAAGATTAGACAACGGTGCTTGTAACTGTCATTCAGTTCTAACAAAAATCACTAAATTAAGTAAAGCTAAATAAAGCGCTCTCCACATTATTCAATTAAAAATAATCATGATAAAACTCATTTAAATTAAATAATTGACACTATTTTCTTTTTATTATTCTTACAACGAAGTGAAAATTGACAATTATTGTTGCAAATTTCCAAAAATTTTAAAATTCTGTCCATTTAATACGTCTGGTATAAACTACATATGGAAACTAAAAATACAGGGGGCAGTTCAAAAGTCAAGGAAGAATTATTTGAAAAATCGCTTAAAAATAAATATTTATTCAATTCAAAACACAAATTATCTCTTATTTGTTACATTTTCTATATAATCATCACCATCACAATATGGTTGTGTGTAAACTTGTAATAAATTATACGATAAAGTCTTACCTTTCAATTTTTTCGCCGTCACTTGTACAATATAATTTTTACCAGGCCGCAAATTATCAATTTTATGTATAATTACTCTAGAAGAAATCATTGCATATTAATTAAAACGATAATTAAGAAATAATTGCGATAATTTACCGTTTTTCGCTCTTAATTCCCAAACAGTAACTCTTCGATTTTCTACCTTTTCGATTCACTAATTGCCTATCAGGATTGCATTGATTCGTGATAATATAATCATCGGTTTCTTTAAGACGACCTTCCCTTATCAGAATACAATAATTGACGCTATTATCAGATTGATTCGAAAGGATTTTAAACCAACCGATGGTGACACTGTTGCAAGTTTTCAACAGATGATATTCTTTTAAATTCAATTCTGGCGGCATATTTGGAAATGGAATATTCATCGGTGATTTATTCGTAATAAAAACCTTTAAAAATTAATCAATTATCTTGTATTTAAAATAAAATTAAATCGATCACCTTAACGCCGGATAGTTTCTTTAATTCTTCATAATTCATCGCAAAGATTTTCAAATAATACCGAGCGAATTTATTCGAATTGTAAATTGTAACATTCCCGAAACCTTCGATACGTTTTAGTGACGTAATTGTTTTATTTTTTGTTGTTATTTCGATCTCAATAATACCACCACAAGGTATTATAAACAAATACAATTCCCTATTATTCTTGTTATTATTGTTGATTTTGTAGCGTACTATAATTTTGCCATTATCGAACTCTTTTATATTAACAAACAATAATTTATCATTCTTTAATGTGATTGGTTTGAAATTTGAAAACTTATAAATCTCTCTACCATACGGATAGATGAAATTCGTTTGATGATTTATTGCAAATAAATCGAAATAATAAGTCTGATTTATTTTCAAATTTGTTAAAATAAATTGCGTTTTACGACCTGTACAAGCTACTATTGGTAATACTTGATTTCTTCCTAAAATTTTCTGTTATTTAATTCAAATATAGACAATTCGACAACGTTGGTTTATTGTTTTGTTTATAACTATAATCAATGAAATTCAACAACTATAAAACACGTGACGGTTTCTTAATAACAAAATCGCAACTCAACGTTGTCAAATTGAGAAATATTTCTCTAAATACCTAAAATTGATTCGTTTGCGCTATTCGTTGAGTTGTAGAGTTTAAATTGTGCTTGACATAATGTTGGATAATGGAAATACGTGTTTATAATTAGACAATATTCTGTTCCTTGTGGGTCAACTAAACTGTTAATAAAACGAGGATAATTAATTGTAAATTGTTGTATTTAAACTCACCTTGAGTGCCATTTAATGGTTAAACGTTTACGTTTCTGTTTCGGTAGCAATTTGAAATTTTGAAATTGGCTTGTTTTCAACGTTTGTGGGCCACCTAATTCTGTACTAATATAGATATGTACAAAACTTGTTTGATTCAATGATTCTAAATCGATATTATAATTGCCTTTATTAACCGAAAAATACTTCGTATCCATTCCATTTGTTACAAAAATATCGGAATTATTTCGGTATTTTACCGACCATCGTACAGGCGACGTACATGTTGTTATAGTTATCGATAATTCATATTTATCCGTTTCTGACACGTAATATAACCTGTAAATTGACAGATAAATAATTATAGTTGCTATAGTTACAACCAATAGGGTTTTAATTTGTCTTGTGATTGGTGTGCAGTGACATTGCGCGCGTAATTTAATTAAATTAATTTAAAATAAAAGAAGAATCGAAATTTTTAGATTTGTAGGTGTGATTTATTCATTATTAAACTTTTAAAAGGTGACTTAAATGACAGTTAACAACAGCAATAATAATAGTCGTGATAATCGATAAAAAAAGACACGCATTTAACAATGAAAAGAGCTCCAGGTGTGCGGAACTAATGAATTTTAAACAGGTAACAACATATGGAAATATTTAAATATATTTAAAAAGCTAATACGTTCGAAATGATTATTTTTAGAAGTTTTTACCGTGTTTTTCTCCAAGATTCGCCGAAAAATCACCAACCTCTTATGTAATCAAATTCTAATTGAATCGTGCAATTATTATCGTGAAATGAGTCATAACGCTAAAGTTTCATCGACTAAAAAGTGTAGTTTTTCTGGAAATTTACTGAAAATTTGGATGAGGATTTTCCCCAAGTTTTCCCTTTATTTTGCTGTTTATTCGGCAATTTTCCGTATAAATAAAATGATTTACGCTGCGTCTTCTAGAATTTATGGATATTCGGTGGTATTCTGCAACTATATGGAAAAAACTCATCGTCGATTTCAATTAATAAAAGTAAGTCTAAATATTAACCGATAGTTAGTCAAATTTTCGATAGAAAAGTATTAACCAACGGAAATTGAGTAGTTTGTTAACAAATCTTAAAATATTACCCTAAAAGTATTAAATCGGTTTACAATTTCGGATTAAAATCAAAAGAAAGTAATGAAAAGTGTTCAATATAAGCCAAAAAGCTACTTTTCTTCAAATTTGGTTGCGATAATCTAGAATATCGGGAATCTGTAGAAAAATAAAGGAAAATTTCATATTAAAGCTTTGAAAATTTGTAGTAAAGGTGCAATTTTTCGAAATTTTGTTGATTTTAGAGGCTAATTTTTCAAAATTAAGCAAATATTGCTATGTTATACCGCTACAAAACCAAATTTTTCAGTAAAATTTTCGATTTTTTTCAAAAATTTCTATCAGAAACAAACAAATCAGAACGTCTCACTATAGACGAAATCTTGATATTCTGGAACAAGTGCTGTTTTTAAATTGTAGCTAGGAAGAATATCGCTGGATGATGTACAGAATACCGTCATCTGTTCGAGATGGAGATGAAGGTGAGTAATTTAAAATGAATAACAAAATACGCGTATTTCCAAGATCGAATATATCATGAATTGGACGATAAATGTCCGTTTTCCGAAAAGAAACAGCTATTAAGCCTGTCACAAATAAATAAAATACGATGTATTTTCAGTTAGTTAAGTTGAGCAATTAAAATAAAATATTGAGATTTTAGAAATGCCAAATCATTTAAAACATACAAGCAAATAAATATAGACGACGACAACGCCGACGAATTTATATTTTTACAACAATGTAGCGTAAAAGAAATATTGTCAATGTTGTTTGTTGCTTTGTTCTTCAATCGTTGAAAAAATTTTTATAAAAATTACAAAATCTACCGCATATCCCACAGAATCAACAATCACAAATCTAAATTTAAACAAGATCTGGCTAGACAGACGGGGTTGGTATTAAAATTCTAGACCTACGACAATCTCTTTGTGTTGGCAATTAATTAAAATTACTACAATTACACAAATTTAATTAATTAATTACAACTTACGTTTTGGTCGTTTCAAAAGGGACAATCACTGTAACTTGTACATCTCTCGGTAATTGATTTGATTCAAATAATTGATAATTCGGTAATGATCGGTGATTATCATTGCGATTACAATCACAATTCGTTGGTAAAAATAGAAATAAAAATTGATTTACAACAAAATAGAGATGTAAGAGTCGATGTTGCAGCATTTCAGGGGTTGTTTTCAAGAAATTTCCGTTGTTTTCCCCCCGAGTTTTATCTCTGTTTAGACGCAATTAGACTTTTGTTAATTGCACAATTTCCATACAGTATCTAATTACACCTTATCTACAATTACAAGCAATAATAATAATAATAATGATAATATCTGATGGCATTTTCAAGCAATGACACAATCTCGTTCACTTACCTTTCTATAAACACACACACGCACACATGGACGTATCATCGCTACATAAACTCGCACACATGCACAATTAATAGATTTTCTCTATTGACGATTTGGTCTAAATGTAAAAACCCCGAATTTCCGCCCTTAAATTCGCCCAAACGTCCAACAAAAATCGGGCGATTGTGTTTAATTTGAACCGAAAATCCGCAACTTTATTGGTTTTAATTGATGTTCCGTTCTGTAATTCTTCAGCAATTGCTCTGTTCTAATTTACCAAATGTTTCATGACAAACTATTGTTAAACATCGGAGGCCATAGAGGGAGAGTCCTGAATAAAATCCGTCCCCTCTCTACTCAAAGAGACAAACAAGAGAAGACGGATTCTCTTCTCGGACGTTGTTTTTGTTGTTTCAATTATTTTATTTTGGCCTCTTTACCGTATCGTCTCTTTATACGTGCTCCTATTGCCCTACCAATTCTCAAACTAATTCAATAATTAATTCATTAAAGTACTACCATATCTAATAGGGTCATCTCCGATTCGGATTGAATCCAGCGTCTTCATCTCGATCTCTATCAGTTCGTTAGAGATTTACAAGTAACTTGATTTTATGCCAATTTTAGATGGAAAAACGCCAATTTCCCTTCCAGTTGGCTTGGTTACTTCACACTCGACAGTTTACAAGTGTCTGAATTAAACTACGACACTATCTACCAAAATCATGGCCAATTGCGAGCTAAATTCGATCATATTAAGCCAAACCGTATTGATCTAACGATTTTTTTTATAGTTGAACAACAAAATCAGAGCGTAACGCGTAATTTAATGCAGTATTCGTTAGAATCAAGTTACCCATTTATTTCATTTCTTGATCTAAGAGTGCCACTGGTTACTGTTTTGTTCAACTTTATAGAGATTCGATTAGATTTAGATAAGAACATAGCGCGTAACTTAACGCAATACTCAAAAAACTATCAATTTTCGATAAAAATCAATCAAGCAACGAGGGACGTACCAATTTCGACGATTATTTTGTTTCAACTTAAAGTTGGCTGTGTCGTAGCTTCGTTCGGACAGTTGAAAATTCCATTAATAAATGCCAAATTTGTTAAATTTACAACAAGACATAGCCAACTCTGACGTGAAATACAAATAAGTAAACTACAGGCGATTTTTCATAGTTGAACAGTAAAGTTTTCAAAAAGAATAGAAAGTTAAAAAAAAAAGTGTTACGCGTAATTAAATCAATAAAATTAAGCTACGACAGGCGTATTTATTGTTTTATCTAACGATTGTTTTCCAGAATTGGGTAAAAATCGAGATAGGGATTGAGATTAACGTACTAGAGTGAAACAACGATTATTTGAGAACAACAAGGATAGATATACGTTTTTGTTTTGTTTCTATCGTCGGTGTTATTTTACAACAATACCACAAGTGTGAATAATTGAAAACCATATTAAATATAACAGATTTTATAATTTTCTATAAACAAATTGTTTATATATTTGTTTATTTATAAAATCTACATATATAGATCTTGTATACCTATTAATTTAATTGGTTATTTGTGTGTACTTATAAATTTTCTTGTAATGCGAAACTATTCGTTCATAAAACAATCAAAGAAAAGGTCAAACAACAAGAAACTCACGTATTCTGAACCAGTCATTATCTCTATTGCACTACAATTAATATCGGAGGTACTACCATAGTTGGCCATGTCTTGGTTATGTAGTGTCGTAGATTAGTTCGGGATTTACCAAAGACAGACGTTTTTTCAATTCGAAGTAAATCTAGTGGTGTACTAAAAGTGTCTATTCGTTGGAAAGTAGTAGCGGGAAAATTCAAATAAACAATAATAAATTCGCAATAAAACATAACCAATATGCAAAATTTGAGGTTATGGTTTGACATGTATTTAGTTCGCCATTGCTACCAATTCAGGGATGTAAATTTTACTATCATCTCTAAGTTGTTAGATTCAAAACTTTATACGTCCCAAAGCACGGCCAACTGCGAGGTCGATACACTTTGTCGTATCGAGATATCGATGGAGATAGCGATTGTAGCAGAATTGGTATAAAATAGTAGATGCGATTGAAAAAATTCGCCACAATTAACCGTTTTGAGGCGGAATTTTTTGTTAGTTTATAGAATCCAATTAGGACGATAAATTGCGATTTATAAACAAAAAGAATTGTTGTCAATTATTAATTCATGTCGATTTAACGAAAAGATATATCAATCAAAGTTTGACAATAAGTTCGTTTTTATTGTTGTTCCTTCTAGTTTTTTAACAATCTTTGTGGGTTGTTTTATTTAATTTTTTTGGGGATTTATTAATTTAAATTAATAAATAAAACATGAATGTATGGTACTATAGTAATAATAATAATAAGACGTTATATACGTTGTACAAAAAGTATTACGATCAGATTTCGAAACTACAAGTAGGACCTCACACATTGTGGGAGATTGTAAGCCAGTTTATATGGTTATACACGTACATACAACCAAGAAAACCACCCAGTTTCTCAATAAATATTATAGCAACCAACCATTAATATACAGGACGGCCAAATTACAAACAACAATCAATTAAATTATACCGATCACTTATGGAAATTCCCCAAATAAATCCAACTATAATCGATCAATTATTTCTGTCGTTTATTTCAATTGATTTAAATTAGAAATCGAGAATAGAAACGTTAGAGTTGTGTTGTTGGTTACAATAGGACGTCCTGTATATTTCACATATTTAGTCCAAATTTCAATAAGGGTGATCGCCGACGAAATTAATTAAAATCGATGATATTAACGGTAACGATATGTGTGTTGTGTGTGTAATTTTAGCCGGTCCCTAACCATTGTCGTCTCTTATTACAACCTCTATATTGTTTATTATTATTATTATTTTAATTATAATATTGACAATAATTGTGAAGAGGGCGTGATAAATGGGGGCAATTTTAACATGACATTATTGACGAAAATTACAGGTAATCAAAGCTAGTGCGTCTCTTGAATAATGAGCTTGAAATCGATTTTTGTATAGAAAATCCAAAAATTCGTTTATCAGTACATGGATTCTGGTGATAATAGCGGGAAATTTGCGCGAAATGGTGGATGCGCCGGGCAAATTTCTAAACTATAGCTTTCCATATTTCCCCAATTGTTCTGAAACTATCCAATAGTGCCATTAGTTACAACTAAATTCTAGAGTTAATAGTCTGGTGATTTATTCCAGAATACAATCGAATTGTAATTTTTCTATAAACTATTTTAAACGTGTCAAAAATGTCTCAATGAAATTTCTAAAATACAATAATTTTTTCAATTTTCCTAAAAATATCTGATGGTGCCACTAATTGCAACTAAATTCTAGAGTTGATAATCTGATAACTTATTCTAGAATACAGTCGAATTGTAGTTTTTATAAAAACTATTCTCTATTATCAACGAAATTACAACTTTCCGTTATTTTCTGTATTGTTCCATAAACTAGCTAATAATGCTATCAATTATAACAAAATCTATTTTAGAATCCGATAACTTAGTCCAGAATACGATTAAATTGCGATTTTTCTATAAACTATTTTGATATGCCGAAATTTGAACGGTAATTGTAGAAATTCAATATTGTTGCGAATACTGAAAAATTCAACACGTAAAATTAGTTGAAAGTTGTAAATATCGAAAAGAGGACGCTTTCTCTTGTGTTCTATTTAACAATAAAAATTAATATCGGCTATAACAACTCGTTATAAGCGAAACAAAGCCCTCTTTCAATTCGTACAAATTCTAAATGAATCGTAAATCTTACCGTATCTATCAAAGATTCTAAAAATATCGTAGTTGAAGTGATCAACAAATCCAAAATTTGCAGAAAACTACAGATAAATAAATCAAAAATTTGAGATTAATTTGGCAAAACGTACCCATCGAAGAAGTTGTAAAATTCCATTAGTTTCTCGACAATTTCGATAAAACTCCCAATATTGCCGCCGATTTTCACAATTCCAAACAGGCCGGAACGTTTTTGTAAAATTTCGTGTTTTATTTCCACAATTAAATTCACCAAAACTGTAAAAATTTGGTAGAAATTGTTGAAATCTTCCAGCAAATTACAAGTCGCGTCCAATTCCTAGAAGACGAATTATCGAAAATTCAGTTGCTTAAATTCGATACGTACGTCAACGATGAAACTTTGCACAATTTCAGTGTAGTATAATTTGTAAATTATTGTCAATAATAATGTGATGAATTTGAGGAAATTCAGTTTGTTTAAATAATTCGTGGAGAATTCGTTGATTCGGCGATTCATTATTGTTCGAACTGCCGCCGGCTATTGTTAATAAAAAACTAGAATATTAGAAAATCCGGCCGTTTAATAATTGTAAAATCCTATAATTATAAAGTAGATTCGTTTTCTTTTTATCTTCGTAATTATTTATTCCTTTTGGTTGGATTTAGTAACATCCCTCTTGATGAAAAATTCAGAAAAATTACAATTTCTTTGAACATATCCAAATCTTTACCGTTTCTATTCCAAGTCCGGTTTCTTATTAATTATAGAAGAAAGGAAAAGGAAAATTCAAAAGGTTTGAATTGAGATGGTTGTTATTTAAAAATTTATACGTAATCGTGCCTGTTGTTTATTCTAATTCTGTTCTAATACACGTGTTTCTAACAGAATATTGTTAGAATTTTAATCGAGCAGTGTTAATAGAGATTGTTTAAATTTTTATGAAGAAAAATATTAGAATCCTCGGAAACGTTCACTTTATTCACTTAATAAATTAAATATTTGCTCTTTGAAACGTCCAAAATTTTGTTAAACTTTAACAAGAAAAAATCAAATTTTCTGACTAATAGAGATGTTACGGAAATAATAGATTTTCAATTTATTTTAACGGAAGCGGAAGCAGAAACAGAAACGAAACGAAGGAATTGAAAGGTAGAATAAAGACTAACAACGGTATTGAAAAGTTTATAAGACATTTAAAGTGTTTTCAATTTGCTATATATTGTGAGTAAAATCGATAACAGGGAAATGTATAAGAACATACAAGGTATTCCTGGATTTTTCTCTGTAACTCAATGTTCAACTGGATTTATTAAAACCAATAAGCATTTAGATACTGTTTGAAATTTTCTTTCCAATACTACTCTTATCGTTCTGATTTCTTATCAAATAAACGAGATAACGATTATTAAAAATTGACAATTTGCGGACACCAGATCGAAAAAGATCTAGTTTCAATTAATTCTCGAATATTAGTAATTTCCGTTGTATATGCGTTTTAAAACGTGCAAAAATAGAAACAGAAACAGATTTTGACGAAATCCTGCAGTTATTTAACCTGTAATAGAGATCTATAAGTTCGTTATCCACAAATGGTGGATGCGCCGGGAGAATTCCATTGACAAATATTTTCTAATAAATTTACATTTTTAAGCTACAACATTGGTGATTTCTAAATTTCTAAATTTTAACAGGAACAAATCGAATTTTAGCCTTGTCGAATGCACAACTTCTCAAATGGCGGATGCGCCGACAATTATTAAACCTACATTTTTAAGTTGTGATGTCGGTGATTTTTAATCAATTCTATCGGAAATCTGCCGTCTTATTCACCTAATAAATTAAATATTTGCCCATTCAAATATCCTAAATTTGAACCGGAGAAAATCGAATTTTCCCCTTATTAACTTAATAAATTCACAAATAGTAAATGTGCGTTTTTAGGCTGTGATTTTTCTGATTTTTAACCGAAAATCTTCAATGAATTGTCTCTATTCTCGATTCATTGCTCTCAATGCAGTAAAATACGAATAAGCCGTTTTACACATCTAAAAATCATTGTCCATTAAAGAATAAAAAATCCAAATTTCCTCACCTGTGTTGCTGTCGTATAATTAATCGAAAGCATCTGCCCAAAACTGACAATAACTTCCTCTTGTAGACGCGACATTATTATAATCAGATCGGATTTAATCGATTTCGATGTACAATTGTACCATTCAGTATCGTAGAAATAAAATATAGTCTTCGACGCCTAATTTTATTAATTGAATATCAATTAATTAATTTTTTTTTTAAACTAAAATCTCGCTTACTTCTTTGGTTAAATAAGTAGCCGGTTTACTGTAGCATACAATTAATTCTATAGCTAATGCAGCAATGTACAAAATAGCCTGTATTTTTGTTAAATAATCACGAACGCTACAATAATTTCTCAATCAATCTAGAATTTTATAATTAAATTATCGAATTGAAACCTGGAAAAGATGAACAAATTAAAACAGACAATTATGATGAAAATTAAAGAGAAGAAAAACAGTTCCCATTCGGCGAATTTGAGGAGTAATCGTAAATGTCTACAAATAAAAATTCGATTAATTAATTTATTAAAATAACGAAATATTTGTGAAAATTAACCGGCGCACAAAATTGTGATCTTTAATCCATTGTTTGAGACGTTGTTCGACTAGAAAATCGTCTTCTTTACCGATTCCCATTACTGTTATTGTTTTATTTAAAATCTCGTATTGCAGACGGATTATCGTTATCATTGAATATATGAAAAGATCACAAGTACACGAATAGGATACATCGACAATTAGAACGTAAACATTAATCGATGCGAATAGTTGGAATGGTAACGATTTCGGTATATAACAAGTCATTGCCAATTCGTTTAACAGAATCGGTCTTAAAGCTTGCAAAAACGTGAATAACGAACAGAAAATTGTTATAGATTTAAATAGAAATGAAACCGAATCTAATTGTTTTCGATACGATCTCTTGAATTGATCATCGAATTTTTCAATCGTCAACAAATTCCGACAATTCTCCAATAACAGGCGCATTTCATCACGATTTACAATCATAACTGTCATCTTCATTAGAGTCTGAAATTATTTCTTTCAGATATTCAGCAATTTCTTTTTCAATTTCAACTTACATGAATAATCGATGTTGCCGTCTGGATATTAGCCGCAAAACTTTGAAACGTAATTCCATCGTCATGGTACAACTGGTAGAAAGTTAAACACAAAGTAAACAATAAAAGAAACACAGAGGTGATTATTTTAAATAAATTTAATTGTTTCGTTGGATTCATGCCGAGAATATTGAAAGTTTTCAGATAAAGTTCAACAATTGGTTGATGGCAATCCATTCTGTTTCTGTGATGTTGAAAAACTGATTTTTACGCTAGATTATTGTTGATTTACGTGCAATGTTTGTAATTATGTTGCTTTATTAATTACTATTTCCAATAAAAAATGTTTCGTTTCTGTATACACGTTAATTATCATTTGAATTTTTCATTTTTATAAACGCATCGATAAATTCCACGTCAACAATACAAATGTTCCGATAATGCAATGGAAAATTTAATTGTTTCTAATTCTAAAATGATAGAAAAATTGCTAAAAATCGATCAATAATCTAAATTCCATCTCTGAATTGATAAATCTAACGAAATTCTTAGGTTTTTTGTATTTAAATTACTAAATTTATAAATTTAATGAATAGTTGAAAATGGTGGATGCGCCGGGAGAATTCGCTATGATTTCTGCTAAAACTACACGGAATAATTCTAATGTGTGGCGATAATCTCAAATTTCAAAAACACCACCAAATAGATAATATTCGCCTGAATATTTTCTTATATTTGCTATAATTTTCACCACATTGGGGGTCTAAAAAAATGTTTAAAACCCAGTTTGAAAAAACTTTCAAATTATTTGACTGCATTCATTTAATAATTTTGGGCAATTTAGTGGTTGTCGAGAATATTTCCCACCTTGTAACCAGGAGCATTAATGCAGCTAACTACAGGTCTTAATGAGAGTTCCATTTTGTGCGTCTTTTTTAGACAATATAATTTAGGTGGTTGTGAGTAATTGGACATCAAGTAGTGGGACTCTGTTATGTATCGCTGTTTCAACAGGGAGACTACTAAGTCGTTGGCTCTCTTCTCAAGGATTCCTACGAAAACGTAATACATTGATATTTAAAAATCTGTGGGTCAACACATTTCAAACATTCAATCCGAAAGAAAATTCAACTGTTAACAACTCGAAATTGGTGGATTAGGTCCGAAAACGTGTGCCACTTATTTAAGAGTATTCCGAAGTTTTGTTTGTCTTCGCTTAAGATATTGCAATTGTTAAATTATTTTAAAGAAAATCTTACGTCCAGTTGATTTTGATATTAAAAATTGATCAATAATCTAAACTCGGCCTCCGAATTGATAAATGGAACGAAATTCGTAAATTTTTTTGTTACTAAATTTAAAAAATTATAAGTTTAGAAAATTGTTGAAAATGGTGGATGCGCGGGGAACATTTGTAACGGTTTTTATTAGTAATTTCAGTATGTCGCAATAACCTAAAATTACAATCGCCAATTACTTTTTCTCTAATTTTTTCAGCATGGAGAGTAGAATAAGATGTTGTCCTTGACTAAATCTCGGACACCAAATTTCCTCTAACTTTCCGTTATTGGGAGAGAATAGAACGATCAAATCAACGTTTATA
>JACDRP010000597.1:8471-26449 GCA_013841185.1 Hycleus phaleratus | reverse complement strand
GCAGTCTTCTCCCCCCCCCCCCTTTAGCACCTATGTTAGTAGGGCTTTACCAACCTTTGATAGGTCTCGGTCGTACCCAGTTTCCCAGAACACTACCACACATCATTACTAACAGCCCGAGTCCATTGCCCGGTGCTTCCGAGAACATACGACGCCCAGACGATGCTGGACGGGTATGTCCCCTTCCACAGACAACCCAACGAGATAAGGTATCTGACTGAAAGTTTTACCGGCATACAGCGCGTGGTCAACCGTATAGCGTACCGGTGTCGACCGGCGGCGCTCGAGGCGACAAGCAACCTCTCGCTTATTAATTGCTGACTGCCACGCCCTTTACTACCATTTCGGGATAGATCGGGTAGTGAGCAAACAACTCTAAGAGTAAACGCCGTAAGGTCGAACGTTTACCCTTTTTTTGCTACTGTCCCAGAGGAAAAATATACCTACGTTAGTAGAGCTTTACCTCCACAACCTTAGATAGGTCTCGGTCGTGCCTAGTTTCTTTCTAGGGTATCTTACCGCTAGTTTTAAGTGTGAATAGTGTGTAGTCTCCTATTCACCCACAGCCTCCAATTGATCCAAAAATCTTTAGAAGTGCCCATGTTAGTGAGGACGAAACCCCACAACGTTTGATGGGTTTCCGTTCGTCCGAGGACTACTAGTGTTAGTGAGGTTTCCTCAACAACCGTTCACTAGTAACGGCCGTCTCCAATCTCCCAGAGAGTACCACACATCTTTTCTAACAGCAGACGAAAACACTACAATGTCCCCCTTCCTGCTCTATGCAAAGCCGCGCTCTACGTAGCAGAGATTGCTGCACATTCTGATAAGTATTAGGCAGTTCCCGAATTGAATCTGCAGCTTTACGAATTCGAGTCTGTAGATGTTCAACGTTTTCGATTGGCACTGAGTACTTATATTAATTCATATGACCCCACACAAAAAATCACATGGATTAAGGTCCGGTGAACGCGCCGGCCACAACACAGGTCCATTACGTCCTATCTACCGGCCTTCAAATTGTTCATTTAGCTACTCGGTCACTATTCTGGCTCAATGTGATGGAGCTTCATCGTGTAAATACCATAAACGGTGACAAATGCTGAGGGGTAGGTCGTGCAAAAAGATCCAAAGTTCCTCATTCAAAAATTGCAAATAATGCAAACCATTCAATTGATGAGGTAAAAAATAAAGACCAACTAAATAATAATCGACTATACCCATCCACAAGTTGACTGAAAACTGGTCCTGAAACCGATGTTCTACAGTCAAGTGTGGATTTTCAAAGCACCATATCACCGTATTATGAGAGTTGTGAACCTGTGAGGGATGTGTATAAAACACCGTAGATATCTGCATTTTTATTAATTACTTCAGGTCTCGTAAATCATCCTTCCTGAGTAAATAGAATATTCTCTACAAAATTTTCGTCGTTGCTATGTTGGTCAAACAACCAACGATAGATCTTCCGGCTTGAGGGCTTGTACCTTCTGATAATGATAGGGGTGAGCACCTGCGTCGTTGTAAGTCCGCCAAACGTGGTGAAATACACTTAGCTCCAATGCCCTTAACTCCTCTACTCGTTCCATGACTTCCTCTTCTACTTCTAACACTCGTGCAGAATGTGTACGACCTCTTTTGATCCCTGGTACCGAAAATTGCCCATAATTGCGTAATCGTTGCACGGTGTTAATAAAGGTACGATAAGATGGTACAACACGATCAAGAAATCGATCACGATTCAATTCTTGTGCCCTTAAACTATTTTGTGCTGCCAAACCATACATAAGCACCATGTCTGTGTATTCAGCAGCTGCAAATTGGGCCATAGTGAAACTGAACACACTACACATTACACTGAACAAATTATAAACACTACGAACAAAAGTTAAAACACAAAAATATCCAAAAAAATGCAAAGTGATAGTAAAAACATTATACCACTTCCACAATCATCCACAAAAAATTGAATACACAAAAAATATTCGTAAAAATAGTACAACACTACCACAAGCAATTTGCCTGACGCCTTAAGTCGGCCGGTATTAATTACATTTGTGTATAAACACATATTTATCGATAAACTTGTTCGATTCCAGTGACTCTAAAAATCTTTATGAAATGTTCAACCCCTATTTTCTCGAAAACAGAACCATATCGACCATCGACATATTAGAAAAATCGGCTCATTTTTTGGGGCCCTATATGTGTCTTAAATATTTTACCGCACTTCGATTACACCCTGTATAAAGTTGAAGTATTTAAGAGAGAATTTGGAATATCTACTTGCTAATTTACATTCTGCCTAGGAACATATCAAAAGGGTGTTTTATGTAGAAGATTTATGGATGACACATTGTCAACATTAATGGATCAGTTCGTCTGCTATTTTATTACAACACTACCGACAATAATAACAATAACAAGATAAAACGGATTGTGCGGTGGTGTAAAGTGATCTGGAGGGTTGCGGAAAAAGCTGTTGAAAAGCGATTAAAGTGACAACATTTAAATCAGGAACATTTCAAGAGCTAACTGGGTTCTTGAAAATGAAATTAAACCGTGAAATTTGTCAAAAAAAATCCATTTCTCGTGGTTGCGCAACTGCGAAATTTCCGCAAAGTTTCTGCGGTTTTTTTAGCGGATATATCACAGAAATTATTAATATGAGAGAAGTAGGAATTTATTGAAGGTTTAAAGTACATTTTTTCGATCTAGTCCGCAAATTTAATACCCGATATCTCCCTTGTTTGATGTTATATTGTAACGACTCAAAGACCGTTAGATAGAGCATTTTAAGGAACATCCAAAGACGTATTGTTTCCAAAAATTCCGTTTGAATTCTGAGTTATAGTGGTTAATTTTGGAGGATATTTTCTGCTATAATTTCGCCATATTTCCCTTATAATTTAGCAAATATTATCGATTTTTCAATGATTTTCTCAGAGTACATAGCAAATTGGAAAAACTTTCAAGACTTCCAAGATATTTTCCAATAAAATTGTTAGTTTTCCGGCAAATCGGCCGAAACTGGGGGCGTATAGTTTTCTTCGATTCTGTGTTTGAAAAGTTCTAATATTGAATAATCGATAATTCCCTTGTTTGAAGAGCTATTATAATAAATATAGCAACAATAGAAAGAGTATTTCAAGGAGAATCTTAAATGTTTCTTAATTTGAAAAATTCCAATTAAACTTTGAGTTAAAGAAGAAAATCTTGGAACATGTTTTTCATATTTTCCTCTATAATTCAACAAATATTGTCAATTTGTCAATAATTTTGTCACAATTTAAAGCGCTTTCCAAATCTTTCGGAAATTTGCCGGTGAAATTGTTAGTTTTCCGCAAAATTAATGAAAAGTTATAAATTTTTGTTCTTGTTCAGTTTCCGTTAAAATAATTTTCAAAAATCTTTCCAATTTTGTTTCTGTTATAGCATTTCCGTAGCATATCTACGTAAAACATACGCGTCATTTCTGTAATATTCATCGTATAATTACTGGACGTTATAGATATTTGATCGATATAACTCGTTTACATTTAAATTGTTTATTGATCTTGTCGTTATTCCGTTTATAATTCTTCCTGTTCGCTTTAATACGATTATTAATTTGTATCGTATTGTTTGTTTTATAGGTTTGAAGACTATAATCAACGCATTATTGCATTCATTCAAACAATTAGCCGAAGTAATGACATTAACAATCTTCTGTTTAATGGTATTCGCACTATTCGCTTTGCAAGTCTACAAAGGTGAATTACGCAACAAGTGCGTCCTTAAAATGGACGATCTTAATGCTACCTACGAGGCTTGGTTCAAGTATGTATTTAATTCCATAACTATAACAATATCTGGGAGATTAACATAAAACGACCACCTTGATCAAAAAGTACCCGGAATTACAACCGTGTGGCGCTCCCATCGTTCCGATTTGAGTTCTGTTCTTTTTTGTTAACTCGGTACATTTGTTGATGATATTCCCTCTAAATCTTAACGTCATAGCTTGACATTTGCAAAAATTACGTAGCCAAGAGTACATCTATCTCTGTGTGTGTTGGCGATTTTTTACAATTTTACAAATAGATTTAAATTTGCAACAACGAACTTGTATTAAATTTTGCATAAAAAATGGATTTAATGGTGCGCAAATGTGTTTCGGCAGCGATTCTCTAAAGAAAATGAGCCGAAACCAAAAAAACCACGTCGTTTTCAGTCAAAAAAGGGAATTCTCACGGTTTTCACGGATTACAACGGTGCAGTGCATCATGAATTTTTGCCAGAAGGCCAGACCGTCAACAAAGTGTACTATTTGGGCGTTATGAGACGTTTGCGTGAAGCTATTCGCCGAAAGAGACCAGAATTGGCCCCCTGTGACTTCTTTCTGTTCAATCGAGTTGAAAATCCATTACGGAGAACCCGTTTCAGCAGCCGAGAGGAAGTAATGGAAAAATCGCAGGAAGCACTGAGGATTGGATCAGGCCTTAGTATAAGTGTGTTGCAGTCGATAGGGATTACTTTGATGGGGACAATATAGATTTAGATGAATAAACTTGTATTTTTAATTTTCTGAATAAATTCCGGGAACTTTTTGATCAAGGTGGTATTACCATTTCTTGAATAACAATCTTGATTTGTTTGTTTGTTTGTTTGTGATTCTGTTGTTTTAGAATCAAGCGAACGAATAATAGTAATGATTTACCACTGTTTGGATTTTATAGGTTTTTTTTTGTTATAGAATTGGATTTTTCAAATATTGTTTTAATAAAGATTGTTCTATGAAAGATAGGAGAAATGGTAGACGCGGCCGTTTATCATTCGAAATTACTAAACTGACAAACTTGAACTGAATTCTGTTATGTAAATATTTGGAATGGCAACAAACTTTCCAAAATGAGCTTACGAATTAACTGTATACAAAAATCTCCCACTTTAATTTTCTCTAATTCTTTATGTTTTCGAAGTATGCTTGAGGCATCAAGTGATGTAAAAGAACAGCTCTCGTTTTAATAAAAATTCCCCCCAGACCATTGTTCAACGATACGTTTCTCGAATATTACGTCTTTATTGTTTTGTTGTTCCAGTTTTAAGCTCGTCTCTTTTTGCACATCTTTTTCTATGTTCGTCTTCTTATCATTATCATCGTTGTTGTTATAGTTGGACCAACGATCCGAACAATTGGATAGTGCGCAACGAAACCGGTGAACCGATCTTGTGCGGCAATGTGACCGGCTCCCGGCATTGTCCACCGACACATACGTGCCTCTGCGTTGGTGACAATCCCAATCATGGCTACACCAGTTTCGATAATTTCCTCTGGTCGATGTTGACAACATTCCAATTGATTACTTTAGACTATTGGGAGAATGTCTACAATATGGTGTTGTCATCGTGCGGCCCATTCAGCGTATCATTCTTTACCGTTGTCGTTTTCTTCGGTTCGTTCTATTTAATCAATCTAATGTTGGCTGTGGTAGCGTTAAGTTACGAGGAGGAAGCCGAAATTACGCAAGAGGAACGCAAAAAGGAACTAGTCGATCATCGTGAAGATTCCACATTCAGTTTTGATCCAACTAATTTGAACGTCAAGATCTTATCGAAGCATAAAATTAAAAAGATCGATGCACGTAAAGGTGTACTGTTATCATCGTACACGAGGAAAAAGACACGCAGACGGAAACGGAACCGGAACCACACCAACCAGCTGAAAACTAACACAATCAACGATGACACGACCAATGATAAAAAACAAATTAAAGACGATAGTAATAGTGGTGGCGCAAAAGAGCAATCAACGAAACGTTCAGTAACACCAAGTCCCAGTCCTAGTCCTCGACATAGTCGTGGATCACCCACACCCGCACAAAAGCCCCCAACAAAACACGTCCAAATGGCCGATTTGAAAACAACCGCTCCCAATACATTAGGTACAATTGACGATTTCATAACGAGAATGAATGGTATTGATTGTTGTTTTCTAGCACCGGTACGATTAGGCGCGATGAACAGTCGACAAGCTAGCAGTAATAGCGGTGAAGGTAACAATCAATCATCGTTAGATGATTCCGGTGTTGTGGACGATCACGAAACTGAAGGTGATGCTACGTCCGAAGACCAAGCCGCGTCTCACACCCCGACAGCTACAACAACCTCAAAGAAAGTGAGTTTAGAAATTCACTCGAATTACTCCAGAAAATTGCATGAATTTTACAGAAAATCGAGATGACACCCGTTACAGTCTCATTAACTCCAAAAGAGATTAAAGTAATTAAATGCAATGGCGTTAATAGTTGTAATAATAAGAATAAAAACAAAAAGAAACAAATGTACACATTACCAACGGATTATCTCTCGCATATTGTTGTAATTGGTGAGTTGTAATTTGGATTAAAAAAAAATTGAATTTAATCCAATTCAAGTTCTTTATTAGATGACGAAATCATCCCGGATCGCAATTGTAATTGTTGCGAACGCTGTTGTATGGACTACGAGGGCTGGTTACAATTCCAACAGGCCCTATATCGTATCGTTCGCGATCCATTATTCGAATTAACAATAACCGTTTGTATTGTATTGAATACAATGTTCTTGGCAATGGAACACCACGGTATGAGCGATGATGTCTTACGTGCTCTAGATATCGGCAATAAAGTTGGTATTTTATTAAAATTTAATTCTATTGAAAACTTTCTCATTTCCACAAAGGTGTTCACATCAATCTTCACATTTGAATGTTGCATGAAATTGATGGCATTAAGCAAAGAATTCTTCTATTGCGGCTGGAATATCTTCGATTTGATCATTGTGTCGGCCAGTTTGCTCGATCTAATCTTCGAATTAGTCGATGGATTATCGGTATTGCGCGGGTTACGTTTGGTAAAAACGAACAAATCGTCTTTTTCCAACCAAATAAAATCGATTATTTGCAGCTGCGTGTGCTGAAATTAGCCCAATCTTGGATAACGATGAAAGTTTTATTGAGCATTATTATAAGTACAATCGGTGCTTTAGGGAATTTAACATTCGTTTTAGTTATTGTTATTTATATATTTGCCGTGATTGGTATGCAATTATTCTCCAAAGACTACACATTGGATAAATTCTACCCGGATCCGGTTCCTAGGTGAGTCATTTCTTTTCTATTCACCGTTTTTTGCGTCCTCTAAACTAATCTAATACGGATCAATACAATACGAATAGTAGAATTTTAAACATTTATTCGACGAAAACAACACAAAGGTTATTGCGACAAAATAAATAAATAAATTGCGGGAACAACTTTTACGATTAAGGGTGTGGATCACCAAAATTGAACAATTTCAAAACAAGATAACTTTTTTNACATCCGAATTTCAAAAAACTAGATACGTAATTTCCTCCTACTTGAAATGCTTTTTCAAATACCGTTTAGAACATTGAAATCCATTGGAAAATAAAAAAGTTATCTTGTTTTGAAATTTTTCTATTTTGATGATACACACCCTTAACCCTCGATTTTATATTTCCAGATGGAATTTTACCGATTTTTTCCACTCATTTATGATGATTTTTCGCATATTGTGCGGCGAATGGATCGAACCATTATGGGATTGTATGCGGGCTGAAAGTAACGAGGTAATTAACACGAAATTCTAGCGATTTTAATTGTAATCAAACTGCCACAATATTAGGGCCCTGGTACTTGTTTAGCCGTTTTCTTGCCAACTCTAGTCATGGGAAATTTCATGGTACTCAATTTGTTCTTGGCTTTGTTGCTCAACAGTTTCAATTCGGAAGAATTGAAAACGCGTAAAGAGGTAAACGCTGTTTTGTTTTCTGTTTTATTGTGTGTTTAATGCACGATCTAACATTTTTATTTTATACGCGCAGGTAAGTTGTTTATATAATTTTTATTCAATTTTTAAAAATTCCATAAATTAAGCAAATTTCGCCCGTTTAGGAAGTCGGAGATGAGTCGAAATTAGCGCAAAGTTTCGACCGTATACGCGATTTGGTGCGCCGTCGACGACAACAACGCCTACAAGAACAACAACAAAACGAAAACAATTCCCGTTTAGAGCAAATTGTACGGGAAGTCATGCAGCGACACGCCGAAGAAGAAGCCTTCAAAAACGGTTCATTATCGTCTAAAATTAGAGTTGAATTGTCTAATCAAATTGTTGAAATTCCAGCCGGTTTAACGACGAAAGCCATCCAACAATCGTCGAGAACCACAACCACGGTGGCTTTGCCGCGAGAGAAGCGCAGCTATCAAGAGGCAATGAATCGGCCGATTTCGATCATAAGTTGCGACCATCCGATCGATTTCAAAGTAATTTCGAGTGTTGAAAACGATCGATTTTGATATTGTCTTTCTAGGAGCCGTTGCTTGAGACAAAAAACGAGTATCCGTCGTGCTATTCGACTTTAATTAATGGCAATTCGGAAGAAACGGATGACGGGAATGTTGTTGTGATTGTTGAGAAGACACAATCTCAAGATGATAAATTATCAGAAGAACAACACAATGTTGAGAAGATTGAAGAGGAGCCGTCAAAAGAACAACAACAGAAGACTGATAGTTGTGATAACGAAGAGGATGAGGATGAGAAACGGCCGTGGCAGACTTTAGTGTCTTATGTTGACGAGTTAACAGTCGGTGCCCGGCGCAATTCCAAAGGCCAATATGTTGATGGGGTTAGTAGTTTTCCCGGATTTGGCCATAAGAAACCGCCGAAAATTCCACCAAATTGCTTCCCACCGCAATGCTATGAGAAGTCCGTAGTTTCTACAATTAAAACAAGTTTTTGATGATCCTCTTTTATAGGTGTACATGTTTCAATACTTGTATCAATACGAGAATCGGCCAAAAATGGACAAAATTACGCCAATTAGTCCTATCGATAGTCGACACACCAACATTCGAATGGTTCGTATTGGTATTGATTTTCGCATCAAGTGTTACATTATGTTTTGAGGATATCTATTTAGATGAAAATCCCGATTTAAAATTGATCTTATATTGGACGAATTTAGCATTTTCGATCATTTTCATCATTGAAATGTTCCTAAAGTGGATCGCTTTAGGCTTCCACAAATACTTTACAAGCTTCTGGACATTATTGGATTTCTTGATTGTGTTTGTTTCATTGTTTAGTTTATTAATTGAAGAGAATGAGAATTTGCGCGTATTGCGTTCATTGAGAACATTACGCGCCCTAAGGCCGTTACGTGCAATCAGTCGTTGGCAAGGCATGAGAATTGTTGTGAATGCTCTCATGTATGCCATACCCAGTATTTTTAATGTTTTATTAGTCTGTCTAGTGTTCTGGTTGATTTTCTCCATAATGGGCGTACAATTCTTTCGCGGCAAATTCTATAAATGTCTAGACGAAGACGGGGAACTCCTACCAATACATGTAAGTACACCAATTTTTTGCAAATTAAACATTCTTATAATTAATTATTAGATTGTGAATACGAAATGGGATTGTCAAGCTTTGAATTATACTTGGATTAATTCGAAAATATCCTTCGATCATGTCGGTATCGCTTATTTAGCGTTGTTTCAAGTGGCTACTTTCGAAGGGTGGATGGAAGTTATGGCCGATGCTGTAGATGCCCGTGGGGTTGATTTACAACCCCAACGTGAAGCTAATCTTTATGCGTACATCTATTTCGTTATATTCATCGTATGCGGATCGTTCTTCACTCTAAATCTATTCATTGGAGTCATCATCGATAATTTCAATATGCTGAAGAAAAAAGTAAATATCCTCTCTTATTATTGATATTTATTTATCGATTTTTCTACCCAGTATGAAGGTGGTGTTTTGGAAATGTTTCTAACCGAAAGCCAGAAACATTACTATACAGCAATGAAGAAATTAGGCCGTAAAAAACCGCAGAAAGTCATCAAACGGCCGATGAATCAATTCTTGGCGATGTTCTATGATTTATCGAATTCACGCCGTTTTGAAATCGCTATATTTGTTTTAATTTTTCTCAATATGTTATCAATGGGTATTGAACATTACAGTCAATCGCACGCGATTTTCTTCATATTGGAAGTCAGTAACGCCTTCTTCACCACCGTTTTCGGTTTAGGTAAATATCAATAGGAATAATTGTGAAACAACTCAATTGTTGGTAATTTCCTTTTAGAAGCTATCGTTAAAATCATCGGATTACGTTATCATTATTTTACTGTACCATGGAATGTTTTCGATTTCCTCCTAGTGTTGGCATCAATTCTCGGGATTTTGATGGAGGATATCATGATCGATTTCCCAGTTTCGCCGACGCTTCTACGGGTCGTTCGTGTCTTTCGAATCGGACGCATTTTGCGACTGATTAAAGTAATAATTTTACAAGTAATAAGGGCCTGCGCGAGACATCCAAAAAAACAATTTTTCAAACAAAAATTTTCCAATGGATTTTAATGATTTCAACAGCATTGGGAAGGGCATTTCAAGCTAGACTATCTAACTTTTGGAGGATCGGATGTAATCCACAGTTACAGAAGGAAATCTAATGCATGTTTTTGTTGTATTTCCTTACAGTTTTTTTTTATATTTTCTTGTTTGTAAAATTGGTGTTTTTCTTTGGGATGTTTCGTGCGGGCCCTTAATGATAGTTGTTAATTTTATCGTTGTTCCGAAGGCGGCTAAAGGTATCCGAAAATTGTTGTTCGCATTAGTTGTATCATTGCCAGCATTGTTCAACATTGGCGCTCTATTGGCGTTAATAACATTCATCTATGCAATAATTGGTATGTTCCTGTTCGGCCATGTGAAACAACAAGGTGCTTTAGATGATATGGTGAATTTCCAAACGTTCGGCCGTTCAATGCACCTATTATTCCGGTTGATAACATCCGCCGGTTGGAATGATGTGTTAGAATCGTTGATGATCGAACCGCCCGATTGTGATCCATTCTACAAGAATCAAACGAATGGCAATTGTGGTTATCCACTATTATCGATTTTCTATTTTACAAGTTTTATAATTATCAATTATATGATTGTTATCAATATGTATATTGCTATAATATTGGAGAATTTCAATCAGGCACACCAAGAAGAAGAGATTGGTATTGTTGAAGATGATTTAGAAATGTTTTATATACGTTGGAGTAAATATGATCCACACGCAACACAATTTATACGTTTCTCACAGTTATCCGATTTTATTGCATCATTAGATCCACCATTAGGTATATCGAAACCGAATACTGTAGCGTTAGTTAGTTTTAATTTACCGATAGCAAAGGGGAATAAGATACATTGTTTAGATATTTTACATGCATTAGTTAAGCATGTCTTAGGGCATGTTGAAGAGACTGACACATTTCGGCAATTACAAGAACAAATGGATATTAAATTTAAGAAACAATTCCCAACACGTAAAGAATTAGAGATTGTTTCATCGACGCGCATTTGGAAACGACAAGATAAAGCGACCAGATTGATACAGAGGACCTTTCGCGAATACATAAAGTAAGGGTATTTTTTAAGGCGGCACCAGACATGCCCCAAATGGCAAGCAATTTAGGTTAATTAGCCAAGTGGCCTTACCGAACTGCCTCTACCGATTACTACCCCAGAAAAAATATCTTCTTTGCAAAGTTAATTATCTCTCTAGAAGAACTACTCCGTACCTTAGCAGGCGACTGAATTGTGCCGCCGAGGTGAGTAAGCCCATTGCGTGCCAACGCTATGCATTCACATAAAATGTGCTCAGAGGTTTTATTCTCCAATTCACTGTCAACTAAGGCCAGTTTTTTGAGGTGATATCTGGCAGAGTAATGTCCTATCAGAAGCCCCGTTAAAAATCTTAATTCGTTCATCGTGAAGTCGAGAAGCTTCTTAACATTCGTGGAGCACTTTATTGCTCCTTTCCCATCTGTAAATCTCTTTCTCCCGTTAGACTTTTGTTAGCCCACAGAACGGTTCAGGACTTACTGCCTTTGCAAGTTAATCGATTTGTTCATTTCCTCTGATTCCTTGATGCCTTGGTATCTAAGCTAGTGGAAGTTTATTGCCCCTTGCAGCACTTTCACGGATTGACAACATTTCCAGACGGTCTTCGACCCAAGGGCTTTCAACGTTGCTTGACTGTCGGTTTCTTCACTTTCACTTTCTGGCGCACATCTTTATTGCAAGAGTCTTAGCTTGCATAATGGAAGAGGAAGTTCTCTTGGGAAAGTTCCCAAGGCCCCGTCTATTCCTATGTGAGTCCCTTCATCAATTTTTGATCCATCAGACAATCAGATGGAGGATTTGTGATACAATTGATCAATGCCCATGGCAATCATCTATGACCATTTCAAATGAGGTTTTGAAGTCAAATTTTCTCGGTTTTTACTAACAATTCTGGATCTATCTTATTCAAAATTCCAAGGTATTCTTGGCAGTTACCAGGCATGGATTTTATAGTCTCCTACAGCCTTAAGACTGAAGTAGTTGAGGTGTTTGTCGAAGTGTTCACCAAATGACCATGAACTAGATATACGGAACCAAAGCGAGCACTACACAAATAGTAGATTTGGTCATCTCCAAATGACGAGCAACCCTTCCACTAGTCGCTACTTGCCGAATGCCGCATGTCTAGTGCCGCCTTAATTTGAATCTATTTACTACAATTATTGTTTTGTTTAGATGTAAGCGGGAGCGCGAGCGCATCCAAGAGGAGGTCGACGAAATGACCCAAACATCATCGCCGGGCGGCGGTTGGCAGGGTCGTCTATCTGCCTTCTTGCATGTACATCGTGGGAGTCGTGCCTCATCTCGTAAGTCCTCTAGAGCCTCTGACGCAAGCGATCTCAGCGAATTAGGTGGACCATGGTTGAATCTGCCACTGCTGTTGCTCTCTAGCGCCACGAATATGATGGAACCAGAGGAGGTCGATATGATTGGGCGCGATTCCACCGATGTCAGCATTAAGGTATGCGAAGCGACACCTGAGGCTACAACACCGACAACAACAACCGCCCTAAATGTTGCAACAACAACAACACGTCGCCGGAGCGTATACAATTTTCCATTCTTTTTACGCCACCAGGATGCTGTTGAAACGCCAGACGATAGCAATGTTACAACAACAATAACGACACCAACAACAACAACACCTACAACAACAACAACGATATTGAAGAAACAACGTGGTGGATCTGTAAAGTGTTTGAGTACATCGCAATCTCTACATCCATCGATGGCCGATGATTTGAACAATAAACAGAAACGCGGTAGTATAATTCGTAGGAAACGTGCCGGTTCAGTTAAAGTGAAATCCGATAAACACATCGATGTTGATTTGTTGACAACAAATCGTAGTGGTAGTGGTGCTGATGTGAGTATTCTTGTAACGGAAGCATCACCGGAATCATCATCATCAACAACACCATCATCAAGTCTACGACCGCCAACTTTAGAGCGCCAACCTAGTGAATCATCAACTGTTGTTCAAGTGCTAGTTCATAGAGAGAGTGAAGAATATAAACAAGATGATGAAGATAATGATGATAATGGCGTTAATGATGATGATAATTCGTCAATAAACACACCAACAATACAAATTATTAAAGATAATAGTGAAGAGAATGGTTTAACAGATAATGGTAATAATAACAATATTGGAAGCTGATTATAGCTAACATTATTACCATCATCATCATCATCATTAATGATAAAGAACCAAAATTGCAATAATTAGAACAATTAGATGAGTTGTTATTTCGATGATTTTAATCGAATTGATTTTTATTTATTAGTCAAGAGATTAAAATAAAAGGTAAAGTGAATTCTAATTCGAAACAAATTTGTAAATAAAATTGTGAGGTTCAACAAATACAGAAAGAATCGCCTCCAATCTTTTCTCGAGTCTCAAGTCAATTAAGAATCTGAAACAATCAATTAATTAGCTTAATCAAATTGTATGATGAATTTTAATCGACAATATATTAGAGATTTTTAACAATAAAAAAACCTTCAACAAAATGAAAGGCCTACACTCAAAAGACTTGTAATAATTTAGTTTGCGTTCTCTTAGACCACCACTATTTGTAGTTGATCACATATCAGAAAATCGCCCCTTTTTCAAATCTATCTACCCTATTATAACATTATAGTATAGAAATATAAATAACTAATCTAATCAAAGAAAATGGAAAATGGCACAATTTCGCACACAATTTTACAAATTGTTCTTCCACAAAAATTCGTTCTAATTATTAATTTTTACGGAAAATTCTAATTTAATTCATTAATTGTTTAATTAATGAAAATTTAACGAATAACAACACCTGGGGGCCAGATAGTGTGCATTGTACTCAATGTAGAATAGCAACCAAAACTATCGGATGATCCAAATTTTTTGTACAACACAAACACAACAAACACTTATTTGAATCACCCGTTATCTAGTCAAAAAATCCACTACAAGTGGTTTATTATCGTTGTTTATTTGAATTAAAATAGGCTCTAATTGGTGGGAATTTATAAAATTTTCATACCCAAAACTAGCGAGTTGTTGAATTTCAATTTGCACCTCAAAAATTACTCCCAAATCTTAAATTATTCAACTTTTGATTATCTTTTATCGTCCGACTGGAATTTAAGAGGCCTACCCGCCGATAGAATCGTGAAAATTTCATAAATTCGCCCCAATTCGAGTTTCTTTTATTTCGTCTAGTCGATAGTAAGCCAGGTTGTATTGAACGATCGATAATTGTAAATAAAAAATTTTCAATAATTATGGCTTATTTACACTGTTGTTTTTGTTTTGTTGTTAAAATAATAAAAATAAATCTTCCTTGTTAAGAAATAAATGAATTAATAATAATTGACTTGTTATGTTTGATGAAACAGAAACGGAGAAAATTTGCCAAAAAAAAATTATAAAAAAATGAAAAATCATCACCAAAAAAAGGTTTTCAAATAAATATAAAAATTGTATATAGTGATTTAAAAAAATAATCGCCAAACCTAGTTAATAATTTATTTATTATTTTTAAGTATTATGTACTTATTCATAATATAACAATAATAATATTAATAATAATACATCAGTATTATTATAATTATTATTATTGTTATTGCTAGTGATAATTTTACCTAGATTGCCTTCATTATTGAATTGTTAATTTACAAAATATACGAATCCAGTTGATTGGAAAATGAGAATTTTAATGAATAATTAGCGTTATGTACAAAAATTTAAGTGAATTACAAGAATAACAACAATAATAATAAACAAAATTGTCAGAATTATTATAGCTTGAAAATATTATGAAATTGAAAATAAAATCCATTAAAAAATACAAGAAATATCAGCGTTAATATTTCCCAAACACACCCCTAATTATCACCCCATTACATTACATCAAACTATCCTTGATAAATCCGAACATGTAAATATAAATTAAAAATCTAGCAAGTTTTGAATTGGATCACAGTTACAATAATACAGTGCAGCCAACATGAATATTAAAAATCCCTACGATTTCGATTAACGAGAAAACTAAAATTTATCTTTTATCAACTGGATTAAAATTAGAAACTCATAAATCTAATCGTATTAATATTAATAATATTAAATTATCTCCAATATTAATATTTTTGAAGTTATTATTCTAGTATATTTTGTTTTATTTACATTGTGATTGGTACACCTGAGAATTGACGTAAATGTCAATCAAATCAACTTAACCTCATTCTTTCGACAATTCCAATAACATCAAATTGGCGGAAAATTGAGTTTTCTTCAGGAAATATTCCACAGAAACAAACAGCACCATGGTGGATTTAAGTGATGGTCAAAATGGTCCAATTGAACGCGGTTTTTCCAATTTAAGTAAGTATTTTACGGGATTTTTAGCCAATTTCCGATTAAAAATTGAAGAAATATTAATATTCTATAAATACACCCCTAATTATCATCCCATTGCCGAACGCAACCTTACAGAAATCAACATATCTGATAAATCCGGACATGTAAATATTGAACATACCTAAATTGAAAATCTAGCAATTTTTGAATTGGACAACTGTTGTAACAATACATTATAACCAACATAAATATTAAAAATCCCTATAATTTCAACTCGAAATAATAAAGGTAAAATTCTTCATCTTTTAACAACTTGATCAAAATAAAAATCATAAATACAATCATATAAATCACTTTTCTCCAACGTTAAAATTTTTAAGGTTATTACTCTAGTAAATTTTGCTTTATTTACACATGTAGTTGGTACACCTGCAGGATTGACGTAAATGTCAATCAAATCAATTTAACCTCACTTTTTAGATTATTTCAATAATAAAAATTGAATTTTCTTCCGGGAAAACTCCATAAACACAAATAGTATCATGGTGGTAGTCAAGATGGTCCAATTGAACACGGTTTTTCCAATTTAAATAAGTATTTTACGGGATTTTTAGCCAATTTCTGATTAAAAATTGAAGAAATGTTAATATTCTATAAAAACACCCCTAATTACGACACTATTGCCGAACGCAACCCTACAGTAAATCAACCTATCCTTGATAAATCCGGACATGTAAATATTGAACATACCTGAATTAAAAATCTAGCAAGCTTTGAATTGGCTTACAGTTACAAAATGCAGTGCAGCCAACATCAGTATAAAAAATCCTTGATTTCAATAAAAAAAAAACACAAAAATTTTTCATCTTTTAACAACTTTATTAAAATAAAAAATCATAAATCTAATTGCATTAATATTAATAGTATTAAATTATCTCCAATATTAAAATTTTTAAAGTTATTATTCTAGTATATTTTGTTTTATGAACATTGTAGTTGGTACACTTGCAGGATTGACGTAAATGTCAATCAAATCAACTTAACCTCATTCTTTCGACAATTCCAATAACAACAAATCGGCGGAAAATTGAGTTTTCTTCAGGGAAAATTCCACGAAAACAAACAGCACTATGGTGGATTTAAGTGGTGGTCAAGATGGTCCAATTGAACACGGTTTTTCCAATTCAGTATTTATTCTCCCGGGGATTGTATTTATCTCATTATCGAGTGAGTATTTTATGGGATTTTTAGCCAATTTATCATTAGAATAATCGAATAATAATTAGCGAGATTTGTTAATTAGACGAGTTCAAATAATTTGGAATTTATGTGAAAGTATTCGAAACGGTTAATTGCACTTGAAATTTATCGACAATGCTCGAAAAAAATGTCGATCATTTAAACAAATTCGATAAATATTATCGACTTTATGTACTTGAATTCGTTATTGAAAATAATCTACGTGTTTATGCTTACGAATTCATAACAACACATAGTTTTGATAAGACAAAATCGCCAAGTAAGGTATTGTTAGAGAACTTTCTAATAAATTTAGTGATCGTAAAATTATTTAATTAGTGTTACAAGTTAATTGGAAAATAATCGAAATAAAATGGAAACACTTAATGGGCAAACACTCGAGGAAATCTTGAAAACTATCGAAACAATGACCGATGAACAAAAAGAGGAATTAAAGAATAATTTACGCGAACAAATATCGAATAAAAACAATTTTATTGATCGTATGGAAACGTTAAACAATCCAACACAGAGTACTACACCTGAATTGTTGATTTTGTTATCTTTGATAACGATAATCGGTCTAATTTTCGGTAAGACTTTCGTTATTTTATTTTAATTTTTTCTAAGTAATGGTTGAGAAAAATATTGAAATCGATGAAAATCTAAAAGAGTTCATTAACAAAATTAAAAACGAACTCAACCAAGGATTTTCCAAAGAATTCCAACGAATTATTGGGGAAAAAATCACTTATAGTTATTTAATTTGTTGCATTATTTTGATAAGTGTATTGGGTAATATTGAAGGGTGTTTATCATCAAAGTAGAACAAGTTCAAAACAAGATAACTTTTTTATTTTCCAACGGATTTCAATGTTCTAAACGGTATTTGAAAGAGCATTTCTAGAAGCAGCGAAATATATATCTGATTTTTT
>JACDRP010000596.1:0-32624 GCA_013841185.1 Hycleus phaleratus | reverse complement strand
GCGCACTCTATATACCTCATTGGACTCGAGCGAACCTAACCTATATTTTAATAAAATGACAGCCACTTCGTTGCGAGTGAGTTTTCATGATCAGGGGACATAGATGAATCAAAAATTTCTTCATATAAATCAAATTTGACACGAAAATATTGTAATAATGTGAGAATTTTCATTTTGACACGTAATTTTATTCAATTTTCTACTTTTCTAGAATTTAGAAAATGACACTACATGCAGAATTCCAAGCAGTTGTTTTAGCAGCTGGTCGTGGTTCTCGTATGCAAGAAATCACAACAAATAAACCAAAATCTCTATTACCAATTGGTACAAAACCATTAATTTGGTATCCAATTTTTAAATTACAACAAATCGGTTTTACTGATGTGATTGTTGTTGTTTTGGAGAATCAACGTAGTGATGTACAAGCCGTTTTAGATCGATTCTTCTCAGAAATTCGTATCGATTATTTTCATATTAATAACGATAAAGATTTGGGTACGGCTGATACTTTGAGGTTATTGAGTGATCGATTGAAATCGGATGTGGTTGTCGTATCGTGCGATTTGATCACCGACATTGATTTAGTGAACGTTTTGAATACGTTTCGTATGAATGATGCTTCAATTGTATCACTTTTGTATCATCAACAATCACAGAAATCATCGAATCAACTGATAAATCCAGTACCCGGGCCAAAAATCAAACATAAACCTGAACGTGACTTAATTGGTGTCGATTCACAAACGAATCGTTTAATATTTCTAGCCTCGGCTAGTGATTATGAAGATGATTTAAAATTACCTAGCTCTCTGTTAAATAAACATACACATATAAAAATTTATAGTGATCTAATCGATTCACATTTCTATATTTTAAAAAATTGGATTATTAAATATTTGGCTAATCAAACGAGTTTTACAACAATTAAAGGCGAATTCTTACCGCATATTATTAAGAAACAATTATCCAAATCGATTAATAATGGAAGTGATGATATTTTTAAATATGCAAAGGAAGATGATTTTGCATTATTAATACGTGAAACATCAGCGTATAATGATCATAAAGGTGATTTGAAAGCAACTTATCATGGTGATTCGATACGATGTTATGCTTATCTAGCTGATCCGGATATTTTCGGTATACGAGTCAATACATTGCCAAATTATTGGAATATCAATAATCAAGTTTGAATTAATCGAAATTTTTGTTTTCTTTAGTTTATTGAATTGATTTTATTTGTTTCTAGATTCTGGATAGGTGGCCGAAGATAACTGGTGGTTTAGAGCACAATTTAAAGCATGAACGAGCTGAAATTAAATCGACACAAGTCGATGATAAGTGCACAATATGGGAAGGTGTTAAATTACAAGAGAAGACTTCATTTAAAAATTCAACAATTGGTAGTAATACGAAGATTTCGAGTTTTAGTCGTGTTTTCAATTCGATCGTTATGAATAATGTTACGATCAAAGAAAAGTACGCTTCTTTAATTAATTGATTTTTTTCAATGTGGAACAAAATGTGTTTATTTGTAGGGTGGCTTTGGAGAATTGTATTGTTTGTGATGGGGCAATTATTGAGTCTGGTAGTCAAATTACGAATTGTTTAATTGGCAGCCATCATACAGTTGTTGGTAATTCGAAATATAATCATGAAGTATTAACAGATACCGATAGATTAATGGAATTTTAAATAAATTCGGCAAAATTGCAGCAAATTCATATAACTTTATCAATCTAAATAAAATCATAATGCATCCTAAATTTTTAGTTTTGTTCAATAATCACCACCTGAAAATCAACTTTAGTGTTGGATGTTTAAATTTGGCGCCAATTAAGTGTATTGTTGGTTGTCCATTCACCCGGTGTTTTTTTTTCAAGAAAATGGTGTTTGTATTGAGAAAGTTGACAGTTGAGTTATCAACATCAATCAAATTAGGAATTTTCCGTTATAATTTACGAAATATGGCACAACATTGGGAAAGTGAGAAACTGAAATTCCTCAAAATGAGCCCGAAAACGAAACGACAACATTATATCAACAAAAAATTTATAACAATCAATGATATACCGACGTGGAGAGATTACGTGAACCAGTCCAATTTACAACCACCTAAAGAGAGAAAAATTGAAATTAAAATCGATCCAAGTAAAAATAACGAATTGGCTAGTAAGATTTCGCTATTTTCCGGTGATATTACAACATTAGAGGTCAGTTTTCGTATCGTTTCAGAATTTTAAATAGAAGTTCTACATTAAAATTGGTATAAATTGTAGGTGGATGCTATTGTGAATGCTGCAAATAAAACATTAAGAGGTGGTGGTGGTGTTGATGGTGCTATTCATCGAGCTGCTGGCAAATCTCTTCTAGAAGAGTGTATAACATTGAATGGTTGTGAAACTGGCGAAGCTAAAATTACCGGTGGCTATAATTTACCATCAACATGTAATTGAATTGATTTCAAAAGTAAAATTCTATTCTATAATATTCACATTACAGATGTTATCCATACTGTTGGTCCTATTGGAGAGAAACCAAATTTATTGCAAGCATGCTATCGGAATTGTTTAAAATTAATGCTATCTGAAAATTTACGTACAATAGCTTTTCCATGTATATCAACCGGTGTTTATGGCTATCCAATTAAACCAGCTACACATATAGCCGTTGCTGAAGTACGTAAACATCTTGAAGAACATTCAACAAACATTGATCGGATTATTTTCTGTGTTTTCCTTGACGAAGATATTGCAGTTTTTGAGAAAATCTTACAATTATATTTTCCTATCGATTAATTGCACAATTGTAATAAAATTGCTCGAATAAAGTTGAAAATGTAATTATCATCCATGTTTTAGAGCTACAAATGTAAGCCGATTTTTATGAACGTAAGTCGCATGTTATTTCAGTCGTAGCTTACAGATTGTGATGATCAAAATCGAGTTTTGGGCATTTCAAATAAATGTTGAGAAGAATTTTGATAAANTTAAAAATTAGTTTCCAATTTTCCGGTCGACAGTAATCTGCATTACCGACAGTGATTGGAACGAGATAATACGCTTATAAATTCACAACTTACTACAAAATTAACGTAATACAGCCAATATTCATTACAATAGATAATTATTAATTGTTTAATCGATAGAAAATTTAATAAATATCAAAAAAAAGAGTTGCTCTAACGTGTGTGAGCTACAATTATCAAGATGACGTTGATAAAATGTCAAAACAACTGTCAACTGTCAAAAAAATTGCTGTCAAACGGTTTTTGGTGTTGGATTCATCGACGTGTCTTGTAAAATGATTAAAAGTCTATTTAATTGATAAATTATTTGAACAAATCAATCGAATTATTATTTAAATTAATGCTAAAATATTAGGTAAGTAATTCATTTCAATAATATCGTTGAATTGGAACCGTTTTAATCGAAATTAAACTGTACAATTGCGATTTGTTCACAATCTTTTTTCTTTTTGTAGGTAATTTAATAAAAGAAATTATAAATAGGTAATTAATAAAGAATGGAAGACGAATTATTAGGCACAACAACAAAGAAGAAAGGTGCAATATCACAAGCATGGACACGACTATCACAGGTGAGATATTTTCAACAATTGTCGGGTTCGTTTAATTTCCCAATTCAAATCAAATGGAGGAAGTATTTGATGATTTATTACAAATGTATGTGGCCTTGATTAGTGATATTGATGATGATTCTAAATAGAATTGTGGTATGAGGATTATTGGATTTAATTTAAAAGAAAAGCCGTCAGTTCAATAACAATCGATTGATTTCAAGTCTATTTAATTTCCAACGTTCATCAATAATTCATGATAATTATTAGAGATGTTTTAGCTTCTGTAATTGCGGAATTTCCGTATAATTTGAGACTTCTGTTTCTGTTGTCATACGTTTATTTTTCGAACGGAAATACAACAAAATTTATTAATTTTAGAGATACGAATTCATTGAACTAGTTGGTTGATATATTTAATGATTCTAACATTAGAAAGAGTATAAATTGAGGGGTTTCTAAGGGGGCTTCTATTGAGGAAAATTCCAATTGAACACTGATACTTGGAGGACGAGTTATTTGTGAAAACCAGTGATTTTCCAACAATTTTCTCACATTGTCCAGCAAATAGGGAGCGTTTTCTAAATTTTTACGAAATTTTCTGATAAATTCGTTAGTTTTTCAGAAAAATTAACAAAAACTTGGTAATTTCCGATTAACAATTTTTAATAATCGATTTTCACCTTACAACGATTTGGTATTCCAAGGAGGATCTAAGGCTATTTTTCATCTTGGGCAATTCTGATTGATTTCTGTGTTTAAGAAGAAAAATCTTGGAGAATGTTTGTTATTCTAATTTCTTATAATTTTTCATATTTTCCTTATAAATTAGAAAATATCGATTTTTCAATAACTTTCTCAATCTTCTAGGAATTTTTCAGCAATTTTTAGCTTCCCAGAAAACTGTTTTATCGCTGTTTCCAAATCTCTAACATCTCTAATAATTATCTTCGTTTTTTTCCCAAATACAATTTTAAATAGTCTTATCAATCGATTTTTGTTTTGTTTTTCCGATATTATTCTTTATAAAAATCCAGATATACCAAAGTTCATTGGATAGATGGACACCACATACAAGATGGAGATGGTTTGGTACTTTAGCATTATTGATTGGTTTCGGTCTAAGGATTATAACCAAACAGGTACTTTACCGAAAGGATTTCCTTGGTTTTTTTGTTTTGTATTTGTTGTAGTGGTACCAAGGAGTGGTGGACAGGACTGTACCATGGCAAAAAACCAGATGGCTATCAGCCTTGCTACTCATCCTTGCATTTATGGTTAGAGTGCTTTATGCACAGGTACTTAAAGATAATAAACAATCTTTTTCTAAATTTTCGTTGTTGTTTGTAATTTGTTAATTAATAATAAGTCAATTTATAATCCACCACTTCGCGGCACAATTTTCTAATTTTATTAACATTCAATTCTATTCGAAAATATTGTTTAATTTTTGTGTTTTAGGGATGGTATATTGTAACTTATGCCCTTGGTATCTATCATTTGAATCTATTTATAGCATTTTTAACACCAAAAATTGATCCAGCTATGGATTTTGATGGTATAAATTCTCATTACTGATAATTGAACGAAAATTATTAATTTTTTAATGTTAAAATAGCTGATGAAAATGGTCCAGAATTACCAACACGAGCCAATGAAGAATTCCGACCGTTTATTCGACGTTTACCCGAATTTAAATTCTGGTATTCTGTCACGAAAAGTACATTGATTGGCGTATTTTGTACATTTTTTGAATGCTTTAATATACCGGTATTTTGGCCAATTTTGGTCATGTATTTTATTACATTATTCTGTATTACAATGAAGAGACAAATTAAGGTAATTATTCAAATTGTATTCTAGAATTTTTTAAACGTTTTGTTACCATAACAACTTCTATCTCACTCTGTACAATTCCGCGCGTTGCACAGAGACACAAGAATAAAACTATCGCCACCAATGTTGTCATGGTAACGACTAGCTAAAAAAAAAGACTTATAGAATATCACTATTGATTTATTAATTTGTTTGAATTTTAGCATATGATCAAGTATCGATATTTACCTTTTACACACGGTAAACCAAAGTATCAAGGGCATGAAGAACCGACTGGTAAAGTGATAATCCCACCGAAATAAATTTCCATAAGACTTTAATCTAGAGGAAAAAAGTGTGGAAATTTCTAGTGTACAACTATCTTAATTAAACTGATAATTTACTGTACACTGTATAGATTTGTACCATAAAAGTTACAATTATTCAAATTTTTAATTGGTTTTTTTCGTAAGCTACAACTAATTGTTTTATCATTTCAATTAAATCTTCATATTGAACTCAATTTTCTGACTTGCAAAAATATCAAACTTGTCTTTTCTTTTTAAATTTAATTAAATGTAAATAGATGTTTAAGTTATTCAAAGAGTCAACTTTAATTCTAGTTGTACAGTTAAACTGTGAAATTGTCACTTATTAAAAAGGTTTTCACTAAAAGAAATTGTTTAATTATCCAGGATCTTGTTAAATTATCATGAAAACGGTTCCAAATATTATTTTACTCAGGCTTATTTGTCATTTTATAGAATTAATTCATACAGATGATTATTTATTTTGTTAGTAAAAATTTTTAAAAAGCATTAAAGGCACAATTCTTCAATATTTGATACTAAAAATTGATTACGTATAAAGTGTAAATATTATATAAAAATAGTCTATATACATATACAAATACAAAAATACAAAACTTATTAGTCAAATAATACTGTAAATATCTTAAATTTTTACAATTATAGGTTTGTCATCGTTGCATTGTTGTTTAATCCATGTAAAAGTACTCGGATCAAAGTACTTATTGGTATAATTTAAAAATTAATAATCGAAATAATGATTGCAAAAGGAACATCACAAGACATATTTAAACGGTACAACATAAAATTCATGAAACTATTCGTCAGGGATATAAAAATTTAACAATGACCCACTACCTATCAGGAAATAAAGTCTCATAAGCTGGCGGTAGATCTTTATCGTCATTGGAAGGGGTCGGTGCTGTTGGTGTCGGTACATTATGATCGTCCATTTCAATTGCAGGCTAATTTTCTCAAATTAAATCAAAAATCGTACATTTTTAATAGAAATTTCCACTCACCTCAGGATTGTGTTGTAGATTTTCAACAGTTGTTTCTCTACTATGTGTTGATTGATAACAATTTTGATTAAAACATAAAATCTCTTTAGCCCGGAAAATCAAGATACAAATTACGAAAATGAAAAATGATATAAAAACAGAGGATAGTGCTCCATAAAAGATTTGTTCACTATTTGCAGATCTTTCAGTTGGTTGCTAAAAATGAAATTCAAATATTTTATCAATAATCTAAAAATATAACAATTGTACTTGTTCTAAACAACCATTCTCATCGACACAATGTGGATATGGACAATTCACCACAGAATCGTTGAAAAAACCAGAATAAATACAAAATTTACGTTGGTGAGTACAGGGTTTCACATCGAAATCGCTATCTTGCCATCTATTTGGACAATCTATAAGAATGCTTATTAATAATAAGAACAAATGGTTAAAATCAAATACTTTTATAGGCTGTAAAAGCAATACTAAGATCCATCTGTTGATCGGACTTTAGTGCTCGCTTGTCAATAAAAACATGTACCTCGATTTCACCTTTACTATCAATAAAACTATTATCTGTTATCATTAAATCATCATTTTGTTGTTGTTGCTGATTATTTGTTTCCATATCAATTAGAGCATCAATATGTCCACAGAATTTCCGACTAGACGTACCATCTTTACGATAGAATTGTATAAAATCTAAACAATTATCAGTCGTTTGATTATAACGAAAATTCAAATATTGTACAATCGCAATAATGCCACTATTGTGATTGGATGATAATAACGAAGAATCTAAGTGTACTTGAAAACGACAAAGGAAATTTATTTGCCAATCAATTGGATGATAATTGTAATTATATTGACGGACAATTAAACCAGAACGATCGTTTTTTGATAATTTTATCTTGCGTTTCTTCACTTTCGAACACAAATCCGTTGATTCTGTCAACACTAAAATCAAATTTTAATTACAATTTAAAAAAAGGAGTGGTCAATACATTTTTAAATAACCCACTGATTTGATACTGTGTTGAATACATGAATAGGAAATTGGTGATTATAACAAAAATCCAACAATTTAAATTCGAAAAATACAAATTCATGGTTCTTTATTATTATTTTTTTAATTAATTAAAAAGAAAATTATATGCTGGTTCACATTGTTCAAGAATTGAGGTTAACCACAATCTTGTCAAAAATGACAGATACTAGAAATTTTAAGGTTGGCAATGTTGCGATTTCATCCTGTATTTAGTCGCAAGTTATTCAAATTTAGCTTATTTTAGATTGGTAATAATGTTGATTTGGCATTGACACATTCACAGTGGTGCCAAGTCTACCAATTTTGGCTTCAAATAATCAAATAATCAAAAGATAAACTCTCCTGAATAAATTAAACACCAAAACAACACCAACACCTCCGCCCCGCTCAATTCATACTGATGAAATTTGAAAGTGTACCGTCTGCTTTTACTGATTCAATTCATTAGTATCCGGCAACACTGCATCTAGATATGTTTGAGATATGAAAACCGTCTGACCGTCATTTTAAAAATTTTTTAATTGTCATAGAAATTTTGTTAGAAGAATATTAGAAAAAGATAAATAAGTAATGGATAATTCTTTCGGTGACAATCATGCAAATAACCAAATAAATACAATGAATACAATTAAACGGTAATTTTCAAAATTTATTACTTTTGATATCAAAAAACAATGTGAATTTCGTCTAAATTTCAGTCAGTGTCCACCGATAAAATACGTAAACATAACACCAATACGTTTGAGTGATATTAAGAAAGAATTAGAAGAATCAACGCCACCGCCTAATAATCAAAAAGATGATAGTTCCCTATCACCAATTGTTGAAGTAAATGAAACATCACCAGTAAACCAAATAAGTTTCGAATGTGATTTGGATCGATTATCATCATTTGATTCATCGCCTATTGATGATAATAAAGAGAATCAACAACCGACAAAAATCCAATGTACGATTAGTTTGAAAGATTTAATGCAAACACCACGAAATGGGGCAATTTTAAACAGTGAACCGAAACTTTTATTACCGTATTCGTTCCCAAAAAGACAATTAAAAAATGACTTTAAACGATTAACAATCAATCGAATCGAATATATAATTTGGAAACAATTAGGTAAAGGCGGTAGTTCTGAAGTGTTTTTAGGTTTTAATCAAGAAACAGAAAGTCAACGTGCTATTAAATGTGTATCGTTAAAAAATCCAACAGTGGCTCAAGATTTCTTGCAAGAAGTCAAAATTTTAAAGCAACTCCAAAATTGTGATCGAATCATCAAATTATACGATTAGTAAGAATCCAATGACTTTTTAAACAATACGTTACCATGACAATAGGCACCTATTTAATTTACAATTTGTGTCGAAAGTAACCATGGTAACGAATCGTCGAAAAAGTCACAGAATACGGCTGTACAACAATCAATTTTCGATTATTTTAGTGAAATTAATAACAAAAAACAGATGCTTTTAATGGTATTGGAAGCTGGCGGTGATGATTTATCGACAGTTCTAAAAAATCTCTCAAAAACGCCTCAACATCTACCGAAATATAAATTGATTTGTTATTGGATGGAGATTTTGTATGCTGTAAAACAAATCCATTCGCATGGTATCATTCATACAGACTTAAAACCAGCAAATTTCCTACAATTTAACAATTTCCAATTGAAACTGATCGATTTTGGTATATCGACATGCATCCAAGAGGATGTTACTAGTGTCTTTAAAACAGTAGCTGAAGGTTCATTAAATTATATCAGTCCGGAAGCTTTAAACAATCAAGATTGTAACAATATTTATAGTCCAACGAAGAGGAATGGTCGTTATAAGATTAGTTTCAAATCGGATGTATGGTCGTTGGGTTGTATTCTATATCAACTAGTTTATAAACGGACACCTTTTCAACATATTGGTGGTAATATATTGAATAGAATGCGTGCAATTTGTGATCCAGAGTATAAAATTTCGTATCCACCAGCTCCATGGATACCAAAAAAAATTATTGAAACAATACAAAAATGTTTACAGCATAATATGAAACTGAGGCCTACTGTTGATGAATTAATCAAAGATTGTGAAAATTTATAAATTGTAATTAATGTTAAATTAAGAAAAAAGTGGCAGTTATACAGGGTGAGTTAAGCGAATTGCCTATTATTATAATTTTGTGGTTCTATCAATTTCTAAATACAAATAAATCGAGTTGTTTAACCCTCATATATCGAGGGTTGATAGAACTACAAAAATATAACCAGAAAATAATCCAAATAGAAAAACAGTTGTAAAATAAATTCCAGCAACTTTCATTGATTATAATTTCTATACTCTCAATGATAACCCATCGTCTTGATCCAGCCTGTATATATAACAAAAAAAAGTGCTAATTTTTACATACATGTATTGATTACTGTGTAATTTAAAAAATGTGAAAAATAAATAATTGTATTTTTATTCTTTCTTTACAAACAATTATAGAAATTTAAGTTTTCTTCAACTTTTTATTATTTGAATTCGAATTTATCACTAAATCCAACGATTCTTCAATAATATTCTTCACTACTGTCAAACGATTATCTTCGTTTTCTTTAGTATTTGCCGTTGATAAGATTTTATCATTTATTAACTAAATTAAAACGAAAATAAAACATTAATTCTTCCTATATCGGTAATAATCAGTCGTATTCTATAATTTTGTAACAATTCGTTACGCTGACAACCATCTTTAACATTTAATTATATTGTAAAATTGAAGAGACAAGAATAAAATAAATCGATTTATAGTTGTTATGTAACAATTAAAAAATTATAGAATACAACTTTGAAGCAAAAAATACTTACAGGGTCATGTTGTTTACACACAAAGCCTAAAAATTTATCGTAACGTATATTCCTATCAGAATGTGTTGGACAATAAGAATTTAAACAATCAAAACAACAACGTATCGTTCGTTTTGTACAAATATTACAATTATGCCATGAACACAACCATTTACCACCTGTAAATTTGAATTAATCAGTCATATTCTACAACTTGTTGGACGATTCGTTACTATAACAACGCTAGAGATCAACTGTTTGGCGATAATTCCTAGCACACTACAATTCCATCATGTAAAATTGACAAAATTGAAAAGAGACAAGTTGATCTGCTCCAGTGTTGTTCTGGTAACGAATCATACAAAAACTCATAGAATACAACTGTATAAACAATAATTAAAAATTAATTTCACCTGTAGGCCAAGTTTTTAATCCAATACAGTTTAAATGATAGAATTTCGTACAAACTTTATTTGAACAAGGATAAACATCACCATTTTGTCTACAAATGAAACATAAATTCACAATATCTTCGGTTCTATTTTTAACTACAACAATAGTTTTTCGTTTTCTACCTCGTTTCTTTCGTTGGACCTTCTTCGGTTCATTTATAATTTCCTCCTATTTATAATTTTAAATAAATAATTAAAAACTACTCACTATTCTGTAATTTTTTGACCACTAGTTACCATGACAACGTTGAATAACCTATTGGAATTGTAAATAATGTGATTGAAGCTATCTGCAACGATCTTCATCGTTGTTATGGTAACAAATCGTCAAAAAGCTAGCGAATACAACTGAGGCCTTGAGTTGGATACGCTCACCAAGTGGTCCTTATAATTATTGGAAAAACTTACATTTTTCGCCGCTTTAACACCAATAAATCCACTACAATTCGACGCGCCACATTTACATTCTTTTTTCTCATCACCAATACATTCCAAATTATAATTAAATGTTAATTCAGTCCCAGCTGGTATAGAACAAGTAGCAAATAGGCCAACTCTTGTATCACCATTTACCGTCCATTTTTGCGTTATACAATTCGGTTGGCATGAATGATTCATAAATCTGGCAACATTACCTTTTGGACCAGCATCTAGTATACGATAATTGTCAATTGTTAAAAAATAATAATTTTCAACTTTTTGTTCGTGCATTTTTTTGATGCGTCTTTGATATTCTTGTTCATCGATCATTTCACCAATATATTCAATAATAAATTGTCCTTGTTGTATTGGTATTAATGTCTTTAAGCCCCATCCTCTTGTTTGTGTTTTATATGGCAATAAGGGTGGATATTCGCGTTTTTCAAAACATTGATTACAACATCGCTGACCAGCTGGACAAGTTTCTGGATTACATTCTGTTAATAACAATCTAAAAAAATTCCAAATTAACACTGAATTTAATGTAATGTCGTAGATTTGTTCAGTTATACTGGAACAAATGTCAAATTTAAGATAGTATGAAACAAGCTACAGCTACGATTTGATGAAATCAAGGCCTACTAGACTTTGACTTCATTCAAGCGTGTAGTAAGCAAAATGCGGAAAAATCTAGCAGGCTTTGGGTGAAATTAAAGCACAACTTTAAATTTTTGACAATAAGTTACCATAACAACACTGCCGACTGTTTTCTACTTGTCTCTTTTCAATTTTAATACACGGTACAATTGTAAAGAATGAGACAGAAGTTTGATCTTCAGCATCGTTATAGTAACAAATCGTTAAAATTGCAGAATACAACTTATTTTACTCACCTATTAAGACAATTACTATCCGGCCCGCAAGGAAACTGTTGATTTGGATCACAATCACATGATGTTGGATTACTTGTATTACCATCAAATAAACGTACATTACCGACCGGTTTATTAACTTTAATTCGAATATAATGTGGTGGTTTCAAACGAAAATTCCTCTCCATCATGATATTAAGCCGGAATTGTTTCTTCAATTTATGGACATTTAATGCTTCTTCAACGGCACGTTTAAACACATTATCAATATGTTTCTTAACTTTAATTTCACCTTTATTATCATCTTCATGAAATAAAAATGTACGTCCACGTGTTACCCAATAATGATCATAAGTACCGAAAAATTTCACAACAAAATCACCAATTTTATGTTTGAATTTTTGTACATTCTGTGGAATTTCATTGGGGAATAGAATTATAGCAGGCCACCAACGGAAAGAGCCCAATTTTACCCAAACAACTTCATCGTATAATGGTAAACGTCCCGATTGACAATCTTCACAAAAAAATATATCACTATAATGATTATTGTTGTTGTTGTGATTATAGTGATTAGTTGGTAGACATTCAATATGGACGCAAGTTGGGCATGTTTCACAACAAATCAAATCGCCACCCTTCGAACAAATGAAACACCAATTAGCATTGATAGTTTGATTAAATCTATCAATCCTTCTACTATTACTATTATTATTATTATTATCACCAATACTATTATTATTAAAATGTCGTGGACATATAATTTGTGTAGTTGTTAGAATTATGGTACCAGCTGGTATACAATAATTAGCCATATGATAAGTAGCTGGACATTTTAAACATTTAACAATTTGTTGATTTGAACAACGTGATTGTGATAAATGCGGATCTTCTGAACTACAAATATGACAAATATGCTGTGGACATATAAAGGTATTATCATTTTTCGAATAAATCGATGTCCATTGAGTTTGTTGCCATAATTTTAAACAATCTAAATGATAAAATTGGCCACAATTAGATAACGAACATTTCTGTGGTAATGTCCCAGTATTATCATTATTATTACCGTTATTATCATTATTATCAATACGATTACATACAAGACAAGGGGATGGCTGATTCAAACGGCAGTAATTGCAACAGAATTCGTCGAGAATTATTGTACCATTATTTGATTTCTGCACGTTATTTGTTGTACCATTATTTAATTTCTCTGCAATAGTTGTATCATAATTAGATATCTCTATATTAGTTGTATCATTATTTGATTTTTCTACACAATCTTTATGGAAAATCCCATTACATGGCCCTTTACAACGTTGAATATCGCCCGATTTTTCACAAATTTGGCAAACTTTCTCTTTTGATATACCACGAAATAAATTATTACGTCGATAGAGAATTTCTTGTTCTTCTAATGTTGTCGGTATTGATTGTAATTTTGGAAAATTCTCCTCAATCTTTTCAACTTTTCCAATTGTCGAACTACACGAATTTCGTTTAAAACGTTTCAATTTCGGTGTTGTAATCGAATCATTGGCACGTCTTTTACTCGATGAATTTCTTCGATTATTATCATTACGATTACAAATTCGACATGGTGGTGATTGATTTAAACGACAATAATTACAACAGAATTCATCAAATGTACCATCATTAGATTTCTCTATAACATTTGTAGAATTTTGTGCGTTTGTTATATCACTATTAGATTTCAGTATACAATCTTTATGGAAAATCCTATTACATGGCCCTTTGCAGCGTTGAATATCCCCGGATTTTCGACAAATTCGACACACTCCTCTGCTAAATGAACCGTTAACCGACGAGCTTCTATTGTTAATTGATTTGTCTAAAATTTCATCAAAGAATTTTAAACGTTCCTCTACGCTTTTATCACTTAAAAATTCCGCTTCTTCTACAGCTTTTTCCAATAATTTTAATTTATTTGGTTTAATTTTAACATTGTGTAATTTAACGAAATTGTCTTTCTTTTTATAATAACGGAGATCTTTCGGATTAATCCACGCGCCACGTCCATTATCAGCGAAAAAACGGACATGATAATAAATTGTTTTCTTATTATAAAGTGGTCGTTTATACGTTTTAAATTGTGGATTTTCGACAACTAGACAAGGCCAATATGGGTGTGATCCTAATTTTGCCCATACCAAATCACCAATTTTACAATCATCAATTGATTTCTGACTTAAATCTAAATTTTCTATAAATTCATCAAGAATTTCTTTAATTATTGTTGAAGATCGTTCTTCATCGGTTTGTTTTTCATCTTTTTGATGGCAATTTACGATTTTTGATGAATTACTTCTTGTATTCCGACGACAATTATCAGCGCTCCATAAATCTGGTAATTCGGCAATATTCAGTTGGAGTGCATCATGATTTGATTTCAGTGAATTTGTTATTGGTATAATCGGTTCGTCAGGTAGACCGAAACTTTCAATTTTACAATTATCATAAAAATGTTTACGTTTATTCGTGTAGGTTTTTAAATTGTTGGCTTTATTCGATTTTTCTAAATTATCTACTGTTAGAATCGATGGTTTTGTTATTAATTTAACAACTTCCTTCTCGTTATTTCCATCGATAATTTCTGTATTCTCACCATTCACTTTACAGTTATTATCGGTTTTAATTTCTAAATCTTTAATTATTGAACCATTGTTACCATTAAAACAATTAAGTTTCTTATCATTTTTACCATTAACTTGTTCACCGTTATCATCGATTACATCGACATGATCGAAATTACAAAAATCTTGAACGATTTTCGATTTTATTATACGCCCATAACGACTTTTATTAGGACTACCACAATCTGAATTGGACGATCTTAAATGACTCTGATCATTATCATCAAATTGTTCGATTTTATCAATACAAGAATCCATTCGACAATCTGAAGAATATCTCCCGCCTTTTTCCTAAAACAACCCAAAACATAACAAACATAAAATGTTATCAAAAATGAATATTTACAGTAAATTTATATCGAACAATTGGTAATTAATTAATTCGATTAATGGAATTTAATAAATTTATCCAAAAAATAGCAAAACTAATGACATTAATTCGTTTAATTTGCAATAAAATTGGCAGTGAGGGGTGAAGAGAAGCACAACATATAACCCTACTTTACTGATCAGGTAGTACCAATGTTTTGAAAGTAAAGCCAAAATCCCCCGTGCTGAAAACTAAAATAGTGTTAAGCCAGTGCTACACTAAATGTCCCAAAACTTAATAGTTTAATTATAGAATAAATAAATATATTAATTAAATTTTTTGAATATTTTTTATATTTACTTAACAATAAATCGATAGAAGTTCAAATTAAATTGTATATTGATGGTGAATTAGGAATATTTTGGCAACACTGTTTCAGTCTACTGTAGTTTTAGAGTGGAATAGTTCTTTAAATAATTATTTAAAAGAAATTCGTTCGTTTCTATAATGGTAAGAATTAATATTAATAATAATTTATAGATATTTGAATAATTATTAATGAATAAGATTATTGTGAAGATTACGTCCTGTAAATATCAGTTGACGTTTGTTCCATGGCGCCACCCCATTAAAAATTGACGCCGTCTTTCCGATTTTTTTAAATTAGTAAGGTTTTCCCGCAATTTTCCCAAGAAAATGAACAAGACTTTCCCACAACAATGGTATAATTTTAAAGTCCGCAAAATTAGCTACAAATTGAAAAAAAACTGCTGCCAAAGCATCATGTTTGACAGGTAAAAACCGCCGATGAATCACAGAGAAATTCATTTAAAAAGAGTTCTACCGTGTTTGTTAATTTCCTAGAAAACTACCAGACCGACAGGAAAATTTCTCAGATATTTGGAAATCTCATTGGATTTGTTATCGATTTACTCTATATTCATTGTACACAAATTAATATTAGCTGAGTTATGGGGCAAAATTTAAAAAAAAAACAAGCTGCTCGATTTTCATCTATAACTAAAATTTTCGAAATGTTTTCAAAAACTATAAAAACCCTCTGGATACAGCTTGAAATGCTCTTTCGAACAAGCCCAAAAACTTGAATTTTGATCAAAAAATTAACGAAAAATCGTTCGTTAAAGTTGTCACTTTTTTACCGGCTTTTAATCCTATCACCTTTCGTTTGAAATGGTAAATTAATTTCACCTAAACAATAAAAGATTAATTGTGTGTATTTTTTTCCAGCTTTTTCATTTCTGCCTGAAAGTTTTATAGCAATCGAAAACCTTGAAACTGCTATCGATTTCTGATCTATGAAAAGATAATCTGTTCATTTGATTAATAATGAAGAGATGATTCATTGTTTGAATTTCTTATCAACTTTCATCAAAATATTAAGATTGAATAATTTATTAATAATAATAGAAATCCAATTTACAACAAAGATTTTATGAATAATTCTCAAATTAAAAAGTAAGTAAAACATAAAATGAGCGCTACAGTTAGTCAACTATACAATTATTAATAATTCATTTAAAATTATTATCAAGTTATAACAACAATAATTAACATTATTGTAACAATTTTAAAATAGGATTCAATTATTGTTAAAATAGAAAATAATCCAATTTTATTATCAAAATATTTTTTTATTAAGTCTATGGTAGATTTAAGATGAATCTATTTATCTCTTACCCACTTATACACAATCGATTAGCCCGTCCTTGTCTGATATAGGCGATCCGAATTTTCTTTAATTCTATAGTGAACTGTCAAATAATTAGGTTAGGCCATTATTGATTCGTTCTCAAATTTGAGATAATCATTAGAGAACGAAAAAATCAATTTCTAATATTAAATGATGGCTCAAGAGACCAATGAGACAACAATTAAAACGAAAAAACCATCCGGTATGTATATTGTAATGTGATTTTATTGAGAATTTTGTTGGTTTAAAAAATTTTTAAATCCATTTCAATAGATAAGAGGCTAGGTTGAAAGTATTGAAAAATGCCAATTTTATGATCGATTTTTAGCTTATAACGATGATTGTCCGCAATAATATTTCTCGTTATTGTATTTCATCTATGGATTGTAACAGTTACGCACTTTCATTAAGGTTCATTTATTATTCAGGAAGGTCAGTTAGTCTCTTAGTTTTAACGATTTATAACAAAGAAATGTGGAAATGGAATAGTCTATACCATAGTACAATAGTTCATCTAGGAGAGGATGGGTGTCAGTTGTAAAAATTTGTGTTAATATTCAAATAGTTCAATGAATTATTGTGATAATTTCATTTGTTAATTTATCTTACAGATAGTGCATTTAAACAACAACGTTTACCAGCATGGCAACCGATTCTAACTGCCGGTACTGTTCTACCGACTTTCTTCGTTATCGGTATTGCTTTTATACCAGTTGGTATTGGTTTATTGTATTTCTCCGATGAAGTCAAAGAATTGGTTATCGATTATACCAATTGCAATGAAACTAAAGAGTTTTCTAACGGCAGTTATTATGAAACTGGTAAAACATGTTCGGATATTATCAGTAATGATCCAAGTGCTGATTGTAATTGTACAATGCCGTTTAAATTGGACACGAATTTTGAGGTAATTATATCAAGGCGGTTCGTGAATTGGTGAACGGTTTGACAAATATTTAAGTAGAAGTTGGATTCTGTAGCTCATTGGGAAGCCGGTCAAAAACGCTTCGTTTGGGCAAAGCTCCCCGTAAAGTTGTTTGTGTTCGTTGTTTTGTATAAAAAGCGTTTTTTAACCGAATTCCTGGTAAGTTGAACTCTAATTCTATCTAAAATATTTCTTGGGGATCTGTCGATGGATCTTCAAAATATTTATTGATCTGTTCTTCAATTTTTGAATCGTCCACCTTTTAACAACAGAAATAGAAATGTCTCAAAGATAAGTCACGAGCCATTTTCTGGTAGAATTTCTAGAGAATATTTTAGCAAAAAATTCATCGGAAAATTGGTGAAAAACGACTTTTCGAACAATATTGCAATTTTCATAACACATTAAACGGCTAGGAGTCCAATTTTTGTTAAAGTATCGCCCCCTGTAGATTCTTAAAATATTTTTCAAGTAAACTTACTTTTAAGTTTTTGAATTGTCCTCTCGATAGTAACAAAAAAAAGGCTCAAATGATAAATGTTTTGAGAATTTGTGAGGCAATTCCAAAAGAACATTTTAGCAAAAAAAAATCATTGAAAAGTTGATCAAAATACATTCTTTTCGGATTACTAAATACAAAAAAACGATTAAGAGTGACCAAAAAATCTTCGTAAAGCTGTTTGTGTTCGTTGTTTTGTTCAAAAAACCGTGTTTTGACCGACTTCTTGCTCATATAGAGGATCCAACTTCTTCTAAAATGTCCACTGACGACCCACCTATGCATCTTCAAAATATTTATCGAATTATTTATCAAATAATACATAGGACTTATCTTTAAACTTTTAAATTGTTCATCCGATAGTAATAGAAACAAAAATTTCTCAAAGATAAAAGATAAGTGATTCGGGAATTTTTAGAGCATTTTAGCAAAGAAAATCATTGAAAAATTGGTTAAAATACGTTTCGATTTTCAATTACATACATAAAACGACTAAACATGAGCCTCGTAAAGCTATTTGGGCTCTTTGTTTGTCTAAAACGGCGTTTTTAACCGACTTCTTTAAAAATTTCCTTGAGGACCCATCTATAGATCTTCACTTGATAATAACCAAAAAAATCTCAAAGATAAGTGATGAACGATTCGAGAATTTGTGAGGGAATTTCTAGAGAATATTCTAGTAAAAAAAATCATCTGAAATTTGGTCAAAAACGTTTTTTCGCACAATTTTGCGATTTTTATCACACATAAAACATGGCCAAATATATCCTTGTATTCGTTAATTTGTCCTAAACGTGTTTTTTCATCGACTTCTGGATGAGCTACGGAATCCAATCTTTGCTAAAATGCGTTCTAGAAGCCCTATTCTAGATCCTCAAAATATTTTCGAAATTGCTCATCAACTAACTTATCTTTAAGCGTTTGAATGGTCCCCTCGATAGTTATAAAACAAAACTATCTTAAAGATAACTGATGAACGATTCGAGAATATGTGAGAAAAATCGTGGAGAACGTTTTGGCAAAAAATTCATCGGAAAGTTGGCAAAAAACGCTTTTTCAAGCAATGTCGCGATTTTTATTAAGCGACTAAAAATTGCTCAATAATTCTCGTAAAGTTGTTTCTGTTCGTTGTTTTGTCCAAAAATAATGTTTTTTCACCGACTTTCCGATGAGCTACGGGGTCCAACTGTTGAAGGCCCATCAATGGATCTTCAAAATATTTATTGAATTGCCCATCATTTAATAAAACTCAACTATAAACTTTCAATAGTAACAAATTCCTAGGGGATATTTTATCGGCAAATTTATCAGAAAGTTGGTCAAAAAAATGTTTCTTCGAACAATATTGCGATTTTAATTACACGTAAAGCGATTAAAAATAATCCAAAGATCTTCGTAAAGTTATTTGTGTTCGTAGTTTTGTCAAAAAAGGGGTTTTTGACCCACTCTCCTCTGAGCAACAGATTCTACTTTTGCTAAAATGTTTTCTAACGATTCTACTGTAGATCCTCAAAATATTTGTCGAATTGCTCATCAACTAATTTAGCATTAAGCTTTTGAATGGCCCAATCGATAGTAACAAAAATAAAAATACCTCAAATTATGGACTTAAATAGCTTAAAAAGCGCCTCAAAAACCTCTTTAAAATGATTTACGAGCAAATCTTGTTGAAATCTGGTTAAACATTGACTAAAAGTTGCTTTCAAATAAAAAAAAAAACACTAAAATAGATTATTTAAAAAAACTAGTTTTAAATTCGAAAATTTTCCTGTAAAAGTGATGAAAAATTAATATATTTTTTTGTTAAACTTGATTAAACGAGTCTAAATTTTCGGTTTTAGTTACAAAAACTATAAAAATTCGAAAATATCAACGATTAAAATATTTAAAATATTTAAATTTATAAACGAAAAGTTCCCTCTAAAACCTGCCTAATTGTCTATAGTTCCAACTCTGTTGCTACAAAATATTCAAAATTTATCAGTCGTATTCTCTAATTTTTTAACTAATGGTCACCATAACAACACTGAAGATCAACAGTCTCTTTTTAATAACTTGTTTTAATCTTGTCTCCCTTCAATTACACACAAGATGAAAATGTAAAAAGTGAAATAAGAGCTGTGTTCAACGAAATTGTTCATATCCAACGTTGCCATAGTAACCATTCGCTTAACAAGTTAGAGAATATGGGCAGTAAAAGCTTATGATTGATTTTTATAGGGCAAAGTTTACATGTATTACGGTTTGAGTAATTATTACCAAAATCATCGACGCTATGTGAAATCCCGTGATGATAATCAATTATTAGGCCGTTTAGATAGCGACCCATCATCAGATTGTACGCCATTTGCTAAAGTATACAATAACGATACAGGTAAAGAGGAACCAATAGCACCCTGTGGCGCAATTGCCAATTCATTATTCAGTGATGTTCTAACATTGAAAAAAATTGATAAAAATGGCAACAAAAATGACGTACCATTATTACGAACTGGTATAGCATGGCCATCGGATAAAAATATAAAATTCCGTAATCCATCTGGTGATTTGAAAGAAGCATTCAAAGGTTATGCTAAACCGAAAGCATGGCGTAAAAATGTTTATGAATTAGATGAACAAAATCCTGATAATAATGGTTTTCAAAATGAGGATTTAATTGTATGGATGCGTACAGCTGCATTGCCAACGTTTCGAAAATTATATCGTCGCGTCAATCATAGTTCTCCAGGTTATAAGAATGGTCTATTAGAAGGTAAATACGAATTGAAAATAAAATATTGTAAGTATTTGAAGTTAATTTTTTAAAAAGGCACATTATAAATACCAACAAATCAATATTTTAGTATATGATGTTAGTGCTTTTGATGGGTCTAAACGTATGATTTTAAGTACAACATCGTTATTAGGTGGGAAAAACCCATTTTTAGGTATTGCCTACATTGTAGTCGGCTGTGTATGTCTACTATTAGGTATCGCTCTACTCTTCATTCATATTAAATGTGGTAAAAGGTACAACGCCCATAATTGTACCATTTCACTTAAATGGTCCTAACTCCTCTTGAAAACACCTACTATTCGATGAGCGTTTAAAAAAATATTTTAAGGATTTGAGCAAAATTGGACCATGTAGTTGATGGGAAGTTGATCAAAATAACTCAAAGATTCTGCTAACATTTTTTTTTCGCTTTTCTCCAGTTTATTCTGGCAGCTGTGGAAATAAAAGCATCCTTGAGTCATTTGACATATTTAGCTCGGTTTTGATCAACTTGCCGATGAGCTATCGGGTCTAAATTTTGCTCGAATCTTCTCTTATGAATCCTTAAAATATTTTCCAAATGGATCATCATAGTAGCTGTTTTCCATAAGTGTTAAGCCCATTGAAGTATGAAGATCTAATCTAAATTTAATCAATTTTAGTACAAGCGAGATGATTAATGTGAATCCTAGAACTCCATATCAATAATTCAACAACAACAAAAGTAACAGAGAAGTGGCCTTTTATCCTACATACTATTTAGATTTAGGAATTAGTAAATATTTACCGTTATATAAATTCGATTGAATTACAGCAATTGCACTTTTTCTAGTGCCAATTATTGTTAATACTTAATTTTTATCAATGTGATTATGTTGATTAGATATTGTGATAAATGTTAAACCGTTTAGTATTTATTGAAATACGTTTATTTAATAAAAGCTTATTTCACATATTCGTATCGGGGTATTTTCCTACAATTTCCAATAGAATTCTCGTTTCTCCCAACGTGATTCTGTTAATAAGCTCAAAGGACAATTCTAAATTAACCTTTTCGATATCTTTAATTGAAATGATGCAGATTTTAGATTGATAATTGCAGAATTTTCGTAAAATTTACAAGTTCTGTGTCTATTTCTATTTCGGCAGGTTTTTTAGCGAACATACATATAAGGGAAATTGTTAATAGAATAGAAACTTGAGGATCTAAAGTACATTTTTTCACTTTTTTGACAGAACACCACAATGTATAAAATAGCATTTTCACAAAATTTGGGCCCCGTAGTTCATTGGAAAGTTGGTCAAAAACGCTCGTTTCTGGCCATGCCGTGATTTTCAAAAACGCACGTCAAGTGACTCAGAAATATTGAAAAAAGCTAACAATAAGTGGAGAACATTCTTGACCCACTGAATCATTTTACGTGACGTTGTTACAAGTAAGCGCTATTCGATCAGTTTGACGATAAGCTACGAGATTCATGGTCTGCAAGGAGCCTTCTATAAATCCTGCATATTTTTCCCAATAATTTAGTCAATGTTTTCTCACAATATATTTCTAGTTTATATAAATGTAACTAGTTCGTTTGGTAACTCTGAAGGATTATTTTATCATAATTCGAACCTCCGACTTCGTAACTCATTTGGAAGTCGGTGAAAAAACTCTCATTTCGGACAAAAATCTAATTTTCGAAAACGAAGTAAACAGTTAAAACGCCAAAGTTAGTTAGTTTAGCCGGGTTGAATGGCTACTAAGCCTTACAGAAGTGCGACCACTCTGATCTATTGTTCATAACCCTCTACCTATTACTGTCCCAGAAAAGATTTCTTTGCGAAGTTAATTATCTCTCTGGGAGACTTACTTCGTACCTCAGCAGGTGATAAAGTTGTGCCACCGAGGTGAGTAAGCTTATTGCGTGCCAACGCTACGCAATTACATAGTATGTGCTCGGAAGTTTAATTCTCCAATTCACACAATCTACACTTCCCATTGTCAGCTAAGTCCAGTTTTTTTTGTCAGAAGCCCCGTTAGGAGTCTTAATTCGTTCCTCGTAAAGTCGAGAAGCTTCTTAGCATTCTTAGACGAGTAGTCGATGAACAATTTCGCCTATCTCATTCCCGGCGTTTGCCTCCAGTGGGGCATTTTATTGCTCCTTTTGCATCTGAAGTTCTTTCCTCCGTTGGGTTTTTGTTAGCCCACAAAACGTTGCAGGACTTACAAATGCAGCTTCAGCGCCTCTTTTCGCAAGTTCATCGGCTTGTTCATTTCGCCTAATTCCCTGGTCCCGTGGTTCCAAGCTAGGGCAAGTTTATTGTCAGCAGTTTGAGGGATTGAAGACACTCCCAGACGGTCTTTGACTCAGTACTATAGGCCTTTAAGGCTTTCAACTCCGCTTAACTGACGGTGAGGTTTTTTAGTAAACACTCTCTGCCGCGCATCTCTATTGCAAAGGGATTTTCCCAAGGCTATGGATGCCCTATAATTGGATTCGTATATTCCTACGCCAATACTTTCATCTATTTTTGATCCATCAGTAAACCAGTAGGAGGATCTGTAATGCAGTTGATCAATTCAATCTCTTACCTAACGGCGGTCATCTATAGCCACTTCAAACGGGGCTCCGAAGTCAAATTTCCTTGGCATATTATCCAATGGTTTGATTAGTGATCCTGATCTATTTGATACGGAATTCCAAGGTGTCTTTGCCAGTCACCCGGTTTGTATTTGGTAGTCTGGTACAACCTTAAGGCAGTTGTGAAGCCCCTCCTTCCGCACCTGTAAGTGGAGCGGAAGGTCTAATAGTGTCTCCATGGCTGCTGTAGGGGTGGTTCCCATAGCTCCGTTTAAGTGAAATAGACAATATTCTCTCTGTTATGTCCAAAATGAAAAATTGGGGTAATTTACTTTTATAGACAAAATATAATCTTAATCAAAAGAAAAATTACTCTAATTTAGTGCTCCCTTATAAGTTGGTCTTTCGGATGCACCATCTGCACACCGGGTTGTGAAGATAGAAAGGTATTTACTAATCAATAAGTATGGAAAATATTGGTTCATATCACTTTCGATAATTAATTACGTCGCTAACGAGTTCTGTAAATGCACTTTTCGTTTCAGAAGCAGATCCTTAACTTTGGAGGCACTGAGTTAACACTAAATTTAGTCCAATTAATCAATTATGGCAAGACGTTTTGTTGAAAAACTGGTTTAATTTTAATGAACACAAAGACAACAAGCGCTTTTTATTTTTATTTGTTTGAGCTCAAAAAGGCCCCAGACTATCGCGTATAAAGACCATGTTTAAAGCCCCCTGTTCCGTTCGAGTAATAAACACTCTCTTTGTACAATCGAAAGGAAATACTATAGAATCGAGATTAATTTTGAACTAACTAAGAACAAATTACAATTTTGGAAATTTTACTCTACATGCGAAAAAGACCGCACCAAGTTTACCTTACAAAATAGATTCTTGACTAGGAGTTATTTTTTACTCTTCTTTAGACTACTATTTTACAACTCGTTGAGTTATAAAGAAAAATAGAAAATGGATCAACCATCTGCATAACTCTTTTCCCCATTGAGTTTTGGTTAGAGCGCAAAACGGTTCAGGACCTACAAATGAAGCCTCAGCTACTGTTTTCACAAGTTCATCGGCTTGTTCGTTACCTCTAATTCCCTGATGCCCTGGCACCCAAGCTAGAGTAAGTTTATTGCCCCTTGCCAGCCGTTTCAGGGTTTGAGGACACTCCCAGGCGGTCTTTGACCCACGGCTATAGGCCTTTAAAGCTTTCAACGCTGCTTGACTCTCAGTCAAAATGTATATTTGCGCACCCGTGAGGTTTTTTTCTAAACACTCTCTGGCGCACATCTCTAATGCAAGAATCTCAGCTTGCATAATGGAAGGGGACCTTCATATGGCTATGGATGCCCTATAATAGGGTCCGTATATTCCAATGCCAGTCCCTTCATCCATTTTTGACGCATCAATAAACCAGATGGAGGATTTGTGATGTAATTGATCAATCCAGTTTTTATCCCACAGCGGTCAAATTTCCTCAGCATAATATCCGGAGTAAAATGCACAAGAATAAACCGAAAATACTTCCCGCTTGGATTTTTTTCATTTTACTCCATCGCGTTCGAGATTCCAAAATAAAATAAAAACAAAAAAAAAACACTATTAGAAGTCACTTTAATTCGTTTTTTGACCAAGTTTACGATGAGTTACAAGGTTCAAATTTGCTCCAAGAACTTCCGGAAATATTTTTCGAATCGTTCGTCAAATAATAGGTGCTCCCATAAGAACTAGGAATATTTGAGTGAAACACACGGTATAGAAAAAAGCATTTCCAAATATTTCAGAGATTCCCCGGTAAGCTTGTTAATTGTCCGGAAAATGAACGGTTGTTCTTCTACCAATTAACACATTTTTCGCTTCTGTTTCCGTTAAAATAAAAAAAAATCTGCCTTATTGCTTTCGGTTATACCAACTCTACTCATGACAATCGATCAAACTTTCTCCAAATGGAGAGGCATAGGTAAATTTTCTAATTCCAATTCTGATTTCTAAATTCAGCTGAATCTATCAATATTTTTAGATACACTCCAAAAGAATGGCATTATAATAATAGATTACAACAAAAATCGTGTTATAATCAACAAATCTTAACGGACAGAATCATAAATGAGAGCCATAAGGTAATTGAAATAAATCAATCAATCACTAGAATTAAAACTTTATTTGCAGCTTAAAGAGGAAACTAAGGAAATTGTTGTGCAAAATAGAAAACAAACCGATCATTATCTTAACGAGCGCATTGAAACGATCGCATTCAATCGAAATGAAATTCAACAACAACGTCAAGAGATTTGTAGTCAAATCGACAGTTTAATAGTCTACACCGAGCGACTGAATGATTTTATAAAATCCCTGCAGAATCTCTCAATTAGATGTGAGAGATGTATTGAAATACGAGAAAATCGTCTAGGTGTCGATTTAGTCCACGATAACGTTGAGAAAGAACTATTAAAAGAGAAGAAATTAATTCGAGATACGTTAAAAATTTTGATTGCAACTGTTGAGCGAAGTGATGAGCAAATGCGTCGTTTACGATCCGCAAAATATTTTATCGATCGTGATTTGAACGATAAAGATAACGCTCTAAGAATTGATGAACAGAATTCTTGTTTAAATGAAACACAATCAGATTTACAACTTCATTACAACACATCTATCTATAAACCATCGTATTTGTTAGAATTCTTGAAAGAATCACATTTTATTTGAATTATTTCAGGGTAATAACACCGGACGATTGGCAACAATTCTCAAATGATAATATTGAACGTGGAGCTAAAGAAGTAGTAACTGCCCGCCAACTGTGCAGCCATATCGACAATTTATTGATCCAAACACCGAGAGATTTGAATGAACAATCGGATTGTGTTAATGAAGTTCTACGATATCGTATCGAAGATCTGAAGCTTGTCAAAGATAAATTAGAAAAACAACATGCTCAAGTATTGCAATATTCCTAATCTATTTTAGACTATCAAGTGTCTCACTTCGAAAGTTCTTATAGCAATTTTCATTATTTGGCGAGTTATTGGCAATCACACTTTAAACCTCGTAGCTCATCGTGAAGTTGGTCAAAAAACAATGTTGCGATTTTTTAAAATGAGATATGCATGTAAAATGACTCAGAATGGTTCCACGAAGTTCTCCACGTAATTTTCCTAATTTTACTCCATCGCATTCCAGAATAAATGCGACAAACTTCTAAGCATTACAGAATGAAGTTGAGAAAAAGAAAAAATCGCTACATAGTCAGAGACGAGCGTTTTTGACCAACTTCCAAATGAGCTACAAAGTTCAAATAAGTTCCAAGAACTCCCCTATATATCCTTGAAATTTTTCTCAAATTACTCACCAAATAACGGCACTCACCATAAGAACTTACAGTCCGAGGTGAAACACTTGCTATAATTCTAGTGACGACTTCCATTATTCGGCGAGGATCTTTGGAGGAACTTTTAACGAAATTTAGGAATTGTAACTCATTTGTAATTTGATCAAAAATGCTCGTTTCCAACAATATGGCGATTTTTGCAAATGAGTAAACACGTAAACCGACACAGAATGACTTGAGGAATATCTCAACATTCGTTTTTTTTTTTTAATTTTATTATAGAAAAATGAAAAGCACATCAATTTATTGCAAAGAATCTATTTTGGGATGATTCTCGAGTCATTCTGGATCATTTACGTGTATATTTCATCTTAGAAAATCACAACATTGTTAGAAACGAGCCTCTTTTGATCTAATTTTCAATGATCTTTTGCTAAAATATTCTCCAAAAATTCCCTAACAAATTCTCGAATTGCTCATCAGTTATCGTTGAGACATTTTTGTTTTTTTACTATCGAGTGGACCATTCAAAAGCTTAAAGATAAGTCAGTTGATGAGCAATCCGAGTCCTGAGGAACCCTTAGAAGATATTTTAGCAGAAACAGGAACCCGTAATTCCCAGGCAAGATGGTAAAAAGAGCAAAAAATCTATATTGGGATAATTCTCGAGTAGTTCCGAATCATCTTACGTGCATTTTTGAAAATTGCAACAACGTTATGAACGAGCGTTTTTGGTCAATTTTAAAATGAGCCACAAGGTCCAAAATTCTGTCAAAATGATCTCCAGAAACCCTCCTTTAAATCCTCAAAGTATTTTCAAATCGCTCACCAAATAAGGCAGTTACCATAAGAACTTATAGCCCGAGATCAAACACTCGTTAGATATACATTTTTATGGCGATTTCCATTATTTGGCAAGTAATTTTAAAAATATTTTGAGATTTATTTGAGGATCCATAGAGAAACTTTTAACAAAATTTGGACAAGGTAGCTCTTTTGTAATTTGGTAAAAAAGGCTCGTTTCTAACAGTGTAACGATTTTTGAAAATGAGCCAAGCACGTAAACTGGCAATAATTCGAGAAACATCTCAACATTAGTTTTTTCTATTTTATTCTTGAAAAAATATAAATTATTTCAATTTAACCCAGAACAAAATGAAGACAATGCAAATAATCTATTTTGGTCATTTCTATTTCTATTCTTAGTCATTTTGCCTGCACATTTTATCTTTGAAGATCGCAACCATGTTAGAAACGAACATTTTTGACCAACTTTTGCTAAAATATTCTACAAGAATTCCCTCAAAAATTCTCGAATCTTCGAGCCATTTTTGTTTTATCACCACTGAGTGGAGCATCCAAAAGCTTAAAGATAAGTTGGTTGATAAACAGTCCAAAAAATATTTCGAGGGGCTACACAGGGGTCCTTAGAAAATATTTTAGCAGAAGTTGGACCCCGTGGAAAGTCGGTCAAAGAAAGTGCAAAAATCTATATTGGAATTATTCTCGAGTAGTTCCGGATCATTTGTGAAAACTGTAACATTGTTAGAAACGAGCATTTTTGGTAAACTCTCAAATGAGCTACGAGGCCCAAAATTTGCCAAAATGACCTCCAGAAATCCTCCTTAAATCCTTGGAGTATTTATCAAATTGCTCACTAAAATAATGGCATTTGCTATAAGAACTTACAGCCCGAGAATTTATATGAAGATATATGTAGAAACTTTTAACAATATTTGGCCATCGTAGCTCATTTATATTTTGGTCAAAAAAGGCTCGTTTCTAACGGTGTCGCGATTTTTTAGAACGAGATAAATAAACACGTAAACTCAGAACGACTTGAGGATCACCTCAATTTGTTTTTTCCATTTTATTCTAGAAAAAAACACAAATAATCTCAATTTGTCCCAAAATAAAATGGAGAAAAATGAAAAAATCTATGTTCAAATGATCCTCGAGTCATTCTGGGTCATTTTTTACATACCCCATTTTTGAGAATTGAAGAATAGCAGAAACGAGCAGTTTTTGGCCAACTTCACGGTAAATTTCGAGGTTCAAAATTTACTAAAATGATCTTCAAGGACTTGCCTATAAATCGCTCGTCAAATATCGCAAGTTGCCTAAAGAACTGAGCCTCAAGTGGTACACTTGTTATCTTTTATTTTTTTTATAGATCGTACGTCAGATTACAGAACTGAAACAAACAATTCTCGATTTAGAAGAATCAATAGCCGACAAGCGGGGCTTTATGGCGTTGGCACAGACTCGATTAAACAATCGTGGTCAAAGATCGGGGATGGAGCAATGTAAAGACACCGTTGAAGCTTCGTTAATTAATGAAATTCGAAGTTTGTATGCGAATATAACACAACTACAACAAATGCTTCGAGAAAATCAATCATCATTGCGACAATTATTAAAATCGCAAATACAACTCGAAGACGAAATGAATCTAAAAATGAATTCGATTAAAATCGATGAGACTGATTGTATGACTCTACATCAAAGTATCACTTATCAAAATTACTAATCACTATAGTGACATTAAATTATACTTCAAAAATAGCATTAAACACAATGAATAAAACTGTAATAGAATTGAAATTCAATCCGTTAATTCCCGTACTACCAACCCCGACAAAATTCACTTTAGAAGAATGGCAACTGAATCAACAGCAGACATTTCGGAACAGCAACAGTCAGCAAATTCTAGCCGACAGTATTCTGGCGGAAAGTGATCGACTTCGGCAACAAATCGGCGAAATCACTAAAGACAATCGTACGGACACCGACCATTTGATCGAACAAAAAATTAAAGATATCGAATTTAATAAGCATGAAATCGAATTGCAACGCAAAGAGATCTGTTTGGAGATCGATAATTTGGAAATGTACATCGAGCGGATTCTCGACACGTTGAAAGCAGTCGATGCGAACGCACTGGAAATCGTCCAGAAGTGCCTAATTCTGCGCGAACACCGTATCGGGATCGATTTAGTATGTAATTTCGTTGCGAAAATACCGAATTTTCTCATTTAATTTGAGTTTCTAGTGTCACGACAATGTTGAAACACAATTGCGCAAAGAAATTGACGTTATTGAAGGCGTACGAAAGTTATTAAAACGGACGCTAGAACAAGCCAATGAACAAATTCGGCGATTACGTTCAACGATCTATTTCGTCGATCGGGATCTTGAAGATAAGGGGAATGTTTTGAAAATTGATTCACATAATTTGACTCTAAGAGAAACCGATCTTAATTTGAGCATGTACCATGGATTTGCTCCATTAGATCCATCGTAATTCGAATTCATCTGCAGGGAGGATTTTTTAAAACGATACACAGAACGCACAACTCCAATAAGTTGGCGAGCGATCAGAATAATCTTTTAAGGATCTATAATCGATGTTTTAGAATAGAAAGACCCTGCGGAAATGGGTGATATCAAATCTAACTCCTCTCACACATCAACACTTATCCATTAAGGTAAAAACAGAACAGCTAAGGAGGCGAATAACTAGTCACATTTCAATTTCTATATCGATATCTCAGAACGTTTCCCAATTTTTTTAGGATACAGATTCTTAACTCATTCTGTGTTAATTTATGTAAAAAACTGATCGACGAAAATTTGGACATTTTAGAAGAGTCCTGCTTTTATGGGAGTTCCCTTAAAGCTTTAAAATATTCTTCAAATTGCTCGCCAACTTACAGGAAATTGCCCTGTTTATAATTTTAAAAAAATCTAAATTAAATCTAATTCAAATAATCTAAAATTTTCTAGATATATAACAGGAGAGGAATGGCAACTATTCACAACAATAAACATTGAAACTTCAGCAAAAGAAATAAATAACGGCCGGCAACTTCGCAGTTATGTTGATACGCTATTAGGTCAAGTCATTGACGATTTAACAAATCAATACCATCTAGTTAACGAAACAATGCGACAACGCATCGAAGAATTGAAGATAACCAAATCAAAATTGGAAACACAACATTCAGAAATAACCCGACAAATTAACGAAATGCGATTGAATATAACCAAACTCGAGGTTACAATTGCTGAAAAAGGGGGCTTCCTAGCATTGGCGCACACACGTTTAGGTAATCGTGTCCAACGTGTCGGTATTGAATTGTGTAAGGATGCCGTTGAGTCGTCGTTGGTGAACGAATGTAAAGAGTTACGGGAAAATTTGCAAGCATTACAACAAATGATGGTCGAAGCACAAGCTTCAATGCGATACTTATTGAAGACGCAATTGCAATTAGAAGAAGATATTAATATTAAAGCGAATTCGATTAAAATTGATGAAGTTGATTGTATGACACTACGACAAAGTATCGATTATCATTCATATTGAAAATAAAACTTTCCATTGATTATTATTGTTTCAAAAACAGTCAGAATTGAATTAAATTATATGCATAAATTCACACAGCCTATACCTAAATTTTGGAATGATTACAATTAAGTACATTTCTCTAATTAACTACAATTCCCCAAAAATACGTTAATTACATAATTAATAGAATTCAAGCTGAATGTGGTTGATTATCCGGATTCTTTGGATCTTTCTCAGTTTTACCGAGATCGATTCGTTGTGCTTTAACTGGTGATGGTCGTCGTTGATTCAACAATGATGGTGTCCAACTGAAACCATTCGATGATGATGGTTGAATAGATCCATCAACATTCTCACTTAACGGCGGTGGTGTCGATGGTGACGATGAATATTTCAAATTCTGTGTATTACTATTATTACCAGTATTACCAACATTATTTGTCGATGTATTTGTGTAATTTTTATAACGTTTCTTCTCGTTATTATTGTTGGTTTCTTTTTTACGATATTGATCATGTTCTGGATAACAGGTGATCGAACGTAGAAACGATTCTAATGGTCCCATTACGGATTCTTTTGTATTTTGTTGTAATGGTACCGTTTCGGTCCATGTTGGTGTTGTTGATGTACTCGCCAATGTTTCATTGAAACTTGGTTTGTATCGTTTGCGCAATTTACGACGATTACAACCACCAACGTCCGGTAAAATTGGGGAAATTAATTGATCTATAAATAATCTGAATAAATACAGGGTATGTCATGATTATGGGCCGTAAGATTAATAAAATCAATCGAGGGATGTTTTTTGAACTTGATTTGCTTCTTGACCTACCAACCCCTGGTGTATGAAATTGTGCACCTTATTTTCTTATTTTAAGGGAAATGGCATATTTTATGGTGAAATTAAGGGGAAATTTGATGACGATTTTGTTTCTTTCGAAATTTTTAATTAAAAAGTTTATATCATTGAAACTATTGCTAATAGACGATGAAAATTTGGACTCAAATCGTCCAAATTAAATATTTTAAGTCATCTATTCAATAAAATTGAGTTATCTTTCAGCGTTTAGTTGAAATGAAATTTTCTTTCAGTCACTTTTCAACTTGCAATATTTCCCTTATTTTAAATGCAGAACTCTACAGAGTGAGCCAAATGGTTGGCCTATTAGAACTATAAGAAGTTCTAATTGATGAAAG